>PVIJ01001658.1:123208-178618 GCA_004024925.1 Scalopus aquaticus
AAGCGAAGAGGTGAACTGGATCTACTGGCCGCGGCGTCTGTTCGTTGTATGAGATCCTGAGAGCAGTAGGGAGCCAAGGCTGGTTAAGGAGGGAGGTCAGGACCAGGGCCCAAAAGTTTCTTTCCTCCGAGGAGCAGGTGGAATCAATTGTCCATTAGGGACCATCCTGATGAGGGCCCGGGCATGCGCAGTCAGGAGCTCGGGCTTCCGAGGCAGTTCTATTCTGAATGACACAAATGTCATCTTGGTTTCAGGGAGGGAACAGTATCTATTACCCTGTGCCACTGGGAAATTTGTGAATAAACTGGCAGCACTGAATCTAGTGGCCAGCGACAGTCCTTGGTCCAAACCCGCCGTGTCTTCGTAAATAATCTTCTGGGTACCCAGCCCCCCCACACCCCCAGTATGAATGTGGCCTGCGCCAGCTCTCCAGCAGCAGAAAGAAGAAAAAGGGGGACCCAAAGCCTGACAAATTTACAGGAAGTTTGTGGCCCCCTTTCCCACGGCTGGGGCCCAGGCCGGGACCCTCCCGTCCAGATCTGAGATCACTGAGGGTGTTTGACATGTAAACCATATATATTTATTTTATATACATACGTGTAAATTTTATACATACATTCATGCACATATGTACACAAATGTGTTGGATGAAGTGAGTGGAATTAAGGAAAAGCGATGGACTTAAAACCCCTGGCTTCTGACTGAGCCCACAGGCCTGGTGTCATTTACTCAGAGTGGAGAAAGCGAAGAGGTGATCTGTATCTACTGGCTGCAGTGTCTGTTCGTTGTATGGGATCCTGGAGAGCAGTAGGGAGCCAAGGCTGGTTAAGGAGGGAGGTCAGGACCAGGGCCCAAAAGTTTCTTGTCTCCGAGGAGCAGGTGGAATCAATTGTCCATTAGGGACCATCCTGATGAGGGCCCGGGCATGCGCAGGCAGGAGCTCGGGCTTCCTAGTCCTATTCTGAATGACACTCATGTCATCTTGGTTTCAGGGAGGAAACAGTATATATATATATACATATTTAAAGATTTATTTATACATACAGGCCAGAGGCGTAGGGCAGAGAGAGGGTTCACCAGAGACAGAGTGGGGAGCAGAACAGGCAGATCAGAAATACACTGCTGAGGGGAGCAGCGGGCGAGGCAGGAGAGGTCTGCCGCACCATTTGGGATTCTCCCTTGCTGGGTGTCGAACTCGCTGCCAACAGCTCCACAGCGCAGTGCTCAACCGCTGCGCCACCAGGGAGGCCCGGGAACAGTATCTATTAGCCTGTGCCACTGGGAAATTTGTGAATAAACTGGCAGCACTGAATCTAGTGGCCAACGACAGGCCTTGGCCCAAACCCGCCGTGTCTTCGTAAATAGTCTCCTGGGCACCCAGCACCCCCCACACCCCCCATCATGCATGTCGCCTGTGCCAGCTCTCCAGCTGCAGCAGCAGAACTGAGGAAAAAGGGGGACCCAGGAAGCCTGACAAATTTACAGGACATTTGAGGTGCCCCCCCCAAGCTGGGGCCCAGGCCGGGGACCCTCCTGCCCAGATCCGAGGAGGTCACTGAGGGTGACGCCGGCCTGTGCGCCCCGCCTGGGACAGGGAAGCCAAGAGTCTGGGGTCAGCCACGTTCCCTTAACCCCACTCACTCTGTGCACACTTTGTGTGTTAGGTGCACGGTGTGCGTGTAATGCCTGCACATGGGCATATCAAATAAACATGTATTTAGTGCATGTATACCGTTCCTTTTATGCTCAAATAATGAATTTTCTGGTGCAGTAGCTTAGATACAGCATCATTTGCAGTGTCTACCACCCCTCTGGCCTTGGTGCCTAGTCAGGGTGTGGCACAAGAGGATCTGCAGTCGGTCCTGGGGCACCGCCCCTCGGCCCTGGCGGACTGGGGGAGACGACTGTGTCCGGTACGCTAATGAGATGGTGTGGCTGGGGTCCCCTGGACAGCCTCGGGGCGAAGGCTGGCTGCTCTCCAGAAAGAGCTCCGCTCTCTGACTGTTGCCGGGAAATCCGGGTTCTTCGCCTGCCTCGTGCCCCGGAAGCCAGAACCGGCAAAGGTCGGGGGTTGAATCTTTAACGCGCTCGGATCAGACCAGGCAGCTGATCTTCAGCGTCCTGCTCCGAAGGCCCCTCCAGCCCGCCTCTCTCACTGGCTGTTTGTAGCGAGTTAAGCAAAGACCGTTAAGCATGAGTGAGGGGCCTTCACTCCAGGCGGCGGACAACTTCCGGGGGTTTCACGGCGCCCCGGCGCCCGGCAGCCCCCCGCGCTGGCCTCTGGTTTAGCGCCTTCTCTCCGGGAGGCTCATCTCTGACAGAAAGGGCCCCGCCCCTCCGGGCGCCCCTGCACTGGGAAGGTGACCGGGAGCCAGCAGGTCACGGGGCAGACACGTGTGTGGGTGCAGGTGCCTCAACTCTGCGGGGCCCTTCTCGCCCCCTCCCCAGCCCCCATCAAAACAAGTGGGCCCAAGCTGTAGGGACAACCACAGCTCTGCTGCACAGATCACCATCTCTTCTCGCAGGTCACCTCAGGGCCATCGGGCGCCTCTCAGGGGAGGGTGGCCGCTGCTGCACGTGCGCCGAGACCCCCGCACCCGCCAGAGCCGGCGCGCCCAGGTCGCACGCTGATCTGAGCATCACGAGCCGATCACGTGGCGATCACGTAGCCATCCGTGGTGGCCACTGTCTGAGCCCAACGGTAGGTCCAGGCCTCCGACACGGGGGTCTGGGCCTTAGAACCTTCTGAGACCTCACTGGCCCTCAGCTCTCCCCTAAGCCCCTCCCGCAGCCGGCAGACCCCGCCCTCACACGCCCCCCTTACACTCCTCTGCTCCCCATCTCAGAGCCCACGCAATACTCAGACCCTTCCCAGGAGGCCCCAGTCTCCAGGCCTCAGACCTTTTCCTTCGTGTAGTCCCTCTTGTAACCTGTGGGCCCCAGCCCAGCACACCCTTCCCCGAACCTCAGTAAGAGCCCCCAGCCCTTAGCCCCCCTCTTTGCCAGACTCCCTGTGGCTTGGTGCTCCCTCCATCCCAGGTCACTGTGCTCAGGCCTGGTTTCTAGTCTGCTGACCCAGCCCTTGGATTGTCCTCCTCTGGTCCCCCAACTCACAGCCCTGACACCCCAAGGCCTCTCAAACCCTAACCCTCAGGCCTTCTTCCCCAGCTTGTACATTGTCTTCAGATCTTCTTCAGGAAGCCCCCAGACTACTCCCTGGGTTCAGAGTCTATCCCTGATGCCCTTACACCCCCTACCCTAGGAGTGCCTGCCCCCGACTTCCTTAGACCCCTTTCACCTCTCAGACCCCCTTAGACCCCGTGGCCTCCAGTACGTGTAGCTCGTCCAGAAACCACACCTTTTCTCAATCAGGTGCCTCCCTCCAAATCAGAACCCCCGAATCCCCTTCCCTTCACGGCTCCCCTGCCTGCTGCTCACTTCCAGTTCCATCTTTACTGCCTCCAGAGTCCTTCACTTTCTCCTGTCCACGAGCCCCCTACTGGTCCCTAGCCTGGAGCTGAGCCAGCGTGGAGCCCACATATGCCCTCCCTGTCCTCTCGCTTCCCTGTGGAGCTGGGCTCCATTGGGGATCCAGAAGGCCAGGTGGGCCGCCTGCATCGCCTGGCTGTGTCTGGGGGCCCAGGCTGGGCCCTCACCCGGCTCCTGCAGAGAGGTGAGGCTCTGGCTGCTGCAGCTGCCTGTGGGGCAAGGTCGAGGAGTGGCTTGAGTTGGCCCTTCAACAACGGTGCGCCACCTGTATGCCAGACAGTTTGTGATGAGGACCTTTAGGGGTGACCTTTTGGATCGTGAATGAACTCAGGGAAGGGATGGCCTTTGGAAGGGGGGAACACTTGAACCCCATAGTAAGAGCCAATCTTGCGACAGACAGTAAGGGTAAGAGCACTTCAGAAAGATGAGTAGCTGGTGCAAAGGCCCTGAGGCAGACCGGGTTTGCGAGGGGCTGCGGGAGCGAAGGGACTGGGGCTAGGGCTGACACTGAAAAGGCAGCAAGTACAAAGCGCCTCAAAAGGAGCGTGGACTTTGTGATGGGAAACCAGCGGCATTGCAGGCAGGAAAGGAACCAATTTAAATGTTCTTTTTTCACTGATTTTTGCAAATTTTGTACCTGACCGCTTTCTAACTTAATAGCTAATTGCTGATTCTTTTACATTTTTCGTTGTCTAAAGATGGTGACAATTTGGTCTCAGTTTCAACCTTTAAACTCTAGTTTCTTAATTGAAATTCTTCATTTCTTGGAAGGTGTTGGCCAGAACTCCCCAACTTTCCTTGAGTTTGTTTCTGCATTATCTTACTTGCTATTGGGTTTTTAGTTTATAACTTTTATCAAGTGAGGAAGTTTCCATCTATTCTTAGTTTTTTAGGGGATTTTTTCCCCTAATCATAAGTTGGTATTGAAATTTATCAAGTGCTTTTTTTCTGCATCTACTGAGTTAAATGTGTTGTCTCTTAATCTATAAATGTATTTTATTATGTTGCTTGATTGTATGTTGAATTATCCTTACTTTATGGGAATAAATCAATTGGGTTACCTTTTTTACTTTATTTTGGGGTTTTGCATATATGATCATACACATTGTTAAATCATAAAGTTTGTGTATATGATCATGGAATTGATAATTTCATTTTCTGACTCTGAAAACTCCCATTTGGTGATGGAATTAAGGTCAGGTGCTAGCCTTATTAAGTGAGCCCTGTCTTCTTTTTCTATTTGTATTTTTAAATTTTTTTGTTTTAATTTTTTTTGCCCTCTTTTTCTATTTTTGGAACAACTTGCATAAGATTGTCTATACATCAGATTATCATCAGTATAAGGATCATATCATGAAATGACTTGTGTTTTAAGAAGGAATCTGTGCAGGCAAGACAAATGCAGAAACCCAGTTAGTATTCCCTTGAAAAAGACGGTGGGCTGATGGGTCAGAGGACGCAGCCGTTGGGATTCTCAGAGACAATCGACCACGTTTATGGCAGAAACCAAGCTGGTTTGGGCCAGGTGCCTGACTGACTAGCCCTGTCAGGAGAACAAAAGGACAAGGACACCAGGCATTTACCCCCTGGGGATATGGGATAGGGCCTGGAGGAAGAGGAAGCTGGGAAAGGTGGCGTCAGCAGAACTGGGAAGTAAGAGGTGGCCTGGGTGAGTAGGGAGATAAGGTACTTGGCAGGGAGGGACTGATAGGATGGGGCGGGGTGGACATGGGCGTGGAGCCCAGCTGCCTCCCTGGGTTCAGCTCTGAGATGCAGTGTTCAAAAATAAACATGAGCCACTTCCTGATAAACTCCAGAGAATTTGCTTCTTTTGGAGACTTGGGTGGTGGCCACATGGGACCTCTGCACAAACTCAGAGCCAGGTGGAGGCACCTGCAGGCCCAAGTCTCCATGGAGACCACTTTCCCTGGGCCCCGGGGGAACTCTGGGTGGTTTGGACACCTGGGGTAAGGACGCAGTGCAGCAGGTAGAGGTCGCCCCTGGAGGTGACAGCTCAACTGCAGATTCTGAGGTAGAGTCCGAAGGTGCTGCCAGGGCCGGGTGGGGGCGTCTCGGGCACAGAGCTGGAACCAGAGTGAAAGGTCGTGGATCAAGGAGGGACTGCGGGAGCTGGGAACTGGCGTGGGTATTGCCTGGCAGCCCCGGGAGCAGGGGCAGGGACGGTCCTAAGCTCGCTGCCCCTCAGTCGCGCAGGTAGATGGTGAGAACTCTGCCGGGCAGACGGGGCTCTTCCTCTCGGCGCTGCTGGGCCACGGCTCTGCCGTGCGGCGCCTGCTGGCCTTCGGCGCCAACCCCAACCAGTGAGTGGACAGCTGGCTATGCCCCTACACTCCCGGGGCCCTGAGTCTGAGTCTGCAGAACCAGGGCTCTCCTCCAGAGGCCTCTCCCCTCCCTGTGCCCACTCACACTCCTTGTCCTCCGAGACTGTCCCTGTGCTCCTGACGCCACCTTGTCTCCTGATTCTCCCATCTCAAAGACCACACTGTGTCCCCCCCGACCTGACACCCACCTCGCAGCGACTTCTCACCCCTCAGCTCCCATCCCGCCACCTCTGTCCCTCCGCGCGCTTTCTGACCCTTGCCTGTCCTCGCCGTTCCGCTGCAGCCGCTGTCTGGATGGCAGCACGCCTGTGCACGCGGGCGCCTTCTCGGGCTGCAGCCTGGTGATGCTGCACCTGCTGCGGGCCGGGGGTGACCTGCGACTGCGTGACCAGCAGGGTCGCACCCCCCGAGACTGGGCGGAGCAGGGCCGTGCCAAGCAGAGCTGGGAGGTGAGAGGGGCCTGAGGGGCGGGGCCTGGGGGCCAGCACCCCACCCTGCCTCACCCACCTGCCCCCCCCCCCAGGTGCTGAAGCTGTTACAGCTCTGCCGTACCCACATAGCAGCCCTGGTGCAGGGCGGGGAGCTAGCCCCCACGGCGACCCTGGGCCAGTGGCAGGGCTGCTCCGGTCATGGCCTGCGCGGTTCCCTGCGCTCACTGCGGCTGGCGCAGGCGGACAGGTAACCGCCCACACCCTGAAGCTGGCCCACCGCACTCCCAGCTACCCAGGCTTACCTTGGACTGCCCCTTACCCCAGGGCACTGAGGCCAGAACAGATCAGGAGATCCCCCCAGATCCCAGCCTTGGGGATCGGTTGGGTAAGTGGGAGAGGGTGGGGGAGGGGGGCCACCCTGTCCTCTTGGTCCCTCATCATCCCACTGCCCATCCCCAGCTGAGCAGCTTGTGGCCACTGGGGCTGGTGACAGGCATACCCCTCGCGGACCCCAAGGAGCTGCTGCCAGCCCAGGGCGAGCCAGACCGCACCTACGAGAGCAGCTCCCACACCCTCATGGCCAAGTGAGAGAAGCCCCAGACCCCTGCCTCGCTGTCCAGCGATCTGGGCACCGTCCAGCCCTCTGCCCTCCAAGGGAGGTCCACGCGCTCACACCTGCCCCCCTCTCGCCCCCCAGCCTTCTGTGGCGGGGCCACGCGGTGACAGTGCGGCAGCTGAAGGCCCCCGAGGCCCGGCCCGACGTGCTGGTGGCCGACCTCCAGCACTGCAGGTACCTGCCCCGCCGCCTGGGCCTCCTGCCTGCCCTCCCGCGTCAAGTGTCAGAGGTGGGCCCAGGAGAGTAGCCATGGCGCGGAGCCCTCCCCCTGGAGCAGCCGTGCCCACCGCCTCCGGAAAGCAGGTTCCCATTCTGTGTGCTCTGACTGTGAGGCCTCTTAGGGGGAGGTGGGTGCGGGGAGGGAGACCCTTGAAGGGGCGCAAAGGCCCTTGTGCCCCAGGGCCTGGTTCTCCACCTGGCGCTGGTGCTGATCGTCGCCCCCCACACAGGGCAATCTGTGCCCGTGCTGGTTGGGGGCTCCTCACACGTGGCCCGCTCTGCTCTTGCCCAGCACCCTGCAGCACCCCAACCTGTTGCTGCTGATGGCCCTGAGCCCCTCGGCAGACCCGTCGCGGCTGTGCCTTCTCTTTGAGCCCGTGTGGCTGGGGTCCCTGCACGCGCTGCTGCACTCTCGGGGACCCAGGCAGGAGGGGGCCTGCTCCGCGCCGGGCCTGCCGCCCGGCCGCCTGCTGCTGCAGGTGCTAGAGGCCCTGCTGTTCCTGCAGGCCCGCCGGCGCGCCCACGGGGGCCTGAGCTCCCACGCGGTGCAGCTGGTGCGGCCAGGCCTGGCCAAGGTGGGCCACCTGGAGCACGGGCGCCCACTGCACCAGCGCGGGCTGTGGCCCAGGTGAGCGCCCGCCTCAGCGACCTGCCCCCGCGTCCCATCAGCAGTCAGACTCACCAGGCCTCTTGGCCTCCGCAGGCCACCGCAGAGCTACACCTGGGGCAGCCTTGGCCCAGGGCTGCCCCCCCCTCCTGAACTGTACCCGTGGCTGCCTCTTGAGCTCATCTGTGGGGACCCGCCCGCCACCACCTCAGACCTCTACAGCTTCTGCCTCCTGGCCCAGGAGGTGTTCACTGGTCAGTGAGTGAGCCTTTACCCGGCGCCGCCCGGGCACCCGCCCCCCGCCCAGCCCCTGCCACCATGCTTCCTCGCAGGAGAACTTCCCTGGGCCGGGAGAAGGGGGCTCGAGGTGAAGGCTAAGCTGGAAGCAGGTGAGAGCCCGGCCTTGGATCCCCTGGTGCCAGCCCCCTACCAGGCCCTGGTTCGGGCAGGGCTGGGCCTAGGGCCTGCTGACCGCTGGGGCAGCCTGCAGAATACCCGCTACCTGCTGCGGCAGGCCCTGGCCCAGGTACGGAACAGGCCGGCGGGCCGGGCGGTGGCCACGGAAGCCCAGGCAGGGCCCACAGCCCACGCCGCCTCCTCTCCACAGGACTCGGCTCCTGAGGTGAGCTCCCCTATGGACTGCGCCCCACCATGTCCCGTACCTCAGGGCTCCCCGCCAGGTTAGAGGGCGAGGAGCAGGTGGTGGCAGATCAGCTGTGGCCCCCCATTCCAACCAACTGGTCTGCACCCCCCGACACTGCCCTATGAGGTGGCTCCCAGGCCTACACCCAGGCCTGTGCCCCTGTGCTGTCCCTAAGCCCCTCCCTAGCCCAGGTAGCACCAAGGGAGTTTGGGGTGCTTGGGGAACCCGAAGGCTCTCTGCCATCACTCTCCACAGGCCCTGGAGGCTCCTGAGGCCGTGGGCCACAGCAGAGACCGGAGGGGCGCGGCATGGGACTCGGGCAGCAGCCTGACTCTAGGCAGCAGCCCCGGCCCCGGTGTCAGCCCGGAGCGCAGCCCCACAGCCAGGACCAGCCTGCATTGCTGCCCAGAGCTCAGCTCAACAGTATGGATGCCCCCAGCCCCGGGGACCACCCAGTCAGTAACCTGTGACCCCTCCATCCCAGTTTCCCAGCTCCCTTTCCGACTGACGCCCCCCAGGCACCCCTGACTGTCCCTCACTGACCTGCGGCCCTGCCCACTCCTGCTTCGCCCAGGCCCCTGCCCTGCACTGCTGCCTCTAGGATTCAGCGTCTCCGCTGGGGACCCAGGGCTGTGCGCGGCAGTTAGAGGGAGTTCCAGCGGAGAGACCCAAGCCCCGCAGCCCCCAGCCCTGTGAGCCCACCCCTGCCGGCTGACCCGCAGGGAGACTCCCCACCCCGCAGCGCTAGCAGGAAAGGCTGCAAGAGCAGGCGAAGCGGAGCGCCCCGAGCCCCTCCCTGCCCGGCCTACCCTCCCAGGCCCAGCCTGAGCTCCATGGCCATTGGTGGCAGCTCGTCTTTTTTCCTGCAGGCGCCCAGCACTGAACTGGTCAGAGGAAGTCTCTTCTCCAGCCTGCAGAAGTGAGAAATGGGGCCCTGGTGGGGTGGGGCTGGGGGCTTCTGGGTCCCTTCCTCATTCCTGAGGTGTGGCCTCGGTCCATCCTGACCCCGCTGCTCCCACCGCCAGGATGGATCTGCTGGAGGAGATCCTGGCGGAGCTGCGAGGGGGACGCCAGCTCGCCGGCAGGCCCAGGCCTGCCGCCACTCCTGACACGGATGCTTACTGCGCTCAGGGCCCTGCTCTGCAGGTGGCCCCTCCCAGGTCCCAGAAATGACTCCCCCACTCGGTACCTGATGATGTGACAAAAGAAAGCAAGCGCTAAAGCGCCCGTCAGTCTCGTCAGTCTCGCCTCTGCTCACCAAGCCGGCCCCAGCATGACACCTGCAGCCACATTCTCACCGCTTTTATTCATTAATTTTGTCAGATGGTTTAGTGGGGGGTGTGGGGGTGATGGGCAGGAGCTGCGCCCCTCATCCCCTGTGCACAGATCAAGGCATGCTGGGGGCTCCTGGAGGGAGCGCGAGGACGGCTTCAGCCCAGCCCTCAGGTTTGTGCAAGGCCCCCCGATGGAGGATGGAGCGCATGGGCACCCTTCGGCCTGGGGGGGCCGGGGAGCTATGACAACAGGTTAGGGACCCACATCAGAAGCAAGTTACAAAGTTAGAAACTTGGGCAGGGGGTCAGGAGCTCGAGAAAATACAAAACGAGGGTTTGGGTTGGACCAAGTCATGAGGGACGGAAGGGAGGAAGGTCTCCCAGCTCTGGCTTAGCAGTAGCTTCGGGTCTGGCCCTCAGAGTGGAGGGACCAGCTGGGAGTGGGGTAGGGAGGTGGGGGACCAGCCCCCTCCCTTCCCTGCCCCCCATTCCTGTATAAGGACCCTCGGTGGTGCTCGCCCCCCCTCCCATAGGCTGGTGGGGCTGCTCTGTAGAGCAGGAGAGGCTCAGGAGGGCCCCAGGGCTCATGCATCCTATGAGGGGTGTGAGGGCCCCAGGGGGCCCTCTGTTTCAGGGGGAGGCGGGGAGCTGGAAGGCCCGGATCTGAACGGCTTCGGGGGTGGGCAGGTGGGGAGGAGGAGCAGGAAGAGTCAGGGGAGGGACCCCTGGGGCCTAGCGCTAGGTTGACATAGAGGGGCTCAGGTCGAGTGGGGCGCCGGACAGAGTGCTGGGGGGCTGAGTAGCCAAGGTGGTCATGGGGAAAGCAGGAAGGGGGAGGGGGATAGCTGAGTAGGAAGTCGGGGGACCTGTGGAGAGGTGGCGATTGGCCAAGCATGCCATAGGAGGCATTGAGCCTATCGGGGGGCATGGAGCGAAAAGGACTCCAGGACCGGGTCGGGCCAGAGTAGGGGGGCCCCTCACCTGCCTCGATCTCATAGTACAGGTTTTCTCCCCTGTCCAGTGGTGCAGGGGGACCCAGGGGACTTCTCCAGACTGGGCCTGGGGAGTTGGGCTGGAAGGATGGCGAGCCCAGTGGGTATAAGCCTGGCTTGGGGACTCCAAGAAAGGGCGGCAGGCACTCTCGGGGGACTGAGGAGAAGCCTGGGGTAGGAATCTGTGAGGGCACAGAACATGGGAACTGGGCTGCTGTCTCGGGGGCATCCCTGGCCCCCCCACCCATCCTGAGCTGGGCACTGACCTGGGCGGGGCCTCTCAGTCCTCTCCTTGAGGTCCCCATGGGCCTTTGGCTTCTCACCAGGCTCCCATCACTTTGCTGCCTTGGTAGGGAGGGTGGGGGTCCAGGAGCCCAGGCACCTGGGTGGGCTACGGAGTGGGGGGGTGGCCCACTCCCCGAGGCCCCCGGGGACTCACTGCCTACCTCCAGGGAGAGTGAGCGGCGGAAAGGGGAACGGGAAGCGGGTGGGGTGGTCCCATGCTCCTGCTGGCTCTGTCTCTGGGCCACCTGCTGAGCCCGCTCAGCCAGGGCCAGGGCCATGAGGCGTGCTGGGTTCTTGGGGGGTGGGGGTGGGGCTCCCCCAGGGCGCAGGAGGGACAGCGGGGGCGGCAGTGGTGAATCCATACCAGGACCTGGACAGAGAGCAACGGGGAGGGGGGGCAGCTGCGTCACGGGTGCGGGTGCGGCCTCGGTCTGCGAGGACGTGGGCTGGGCTGGGCAGCACTCACCATGCTGCCCCTGGGCTCCCTGGGAACCAGGCAGTGCCAGCTTGCTGCAGATCTCCTGCTGGCAGGCGTCACTCAGCTGGGCCTCGGCTCCACGCAGCAGCAGGGGGATGAGATGGGGCCGCAGGCCTGGGCTGGGGCTGAGGGCTGGCGTTGGGGTGACTGAGCCAGGTGTTCCCCCAGCTCCTAGCAGCTCCAGGACAGCGGGTGGCACTGACACAGCTAGGGGCTCTGAGATGTCCAGGGCAGTGGGCGAGGCAGGGCTGGTGGGCCCTCGGGGCGAGAGGGCCTGTGGGGTCACCCTCGGCGGGAAGGCAGAGGCAGGGGCAGGGGGTGCCGGGCTGGCAGGAGGTGCAGGGTCCCCTGGGGTGGGGCTGCTGCAGCGAAAGGTTAGGGGATCAAAGTCGAGTCCCCGAAGCCCCTCCAGACAGCGGGGTGGGCTGAAGTCCAGCTCGTCGCCATCATCCAGCCAGGCCGACGTCCGGTGTGAGGGTGAGCCAGAGAGTGCGCCCAGCCCAGCTGCTGAGGATGCCGAGGATGAAGACTTGGAGGAGGAGCCAGAGGAGGACGAGGAGGAGGAGGAGGAGGACGACAGGCTCTCGCAGGAGCCAGCCGGAGCCGGGCCCACGGGGAAAGCGTCGCTGCTGGAGTGAGGCCGCCGTAGTCTGTGCAGCCTCTGGAGGCCTGGAGGGCAGTGAGGAGCCGGAGGGCAGAGCTTCACATCCCAAGCCTCAGCCAGGGCACACACCCAGCAGGCTGGGGAGTAACCCAAAGGCACTTCCCAGACGGGGCCACGTGGCAGTGAGTGCAGGGAGAGCTGGTCAGACAGGGGCGCTAAAGGAAATGAAGGGCAGGTCTGTGGAGAGAACCGTTCTGGACCCGGGGCAAGGACGAAGCCTGACAAGCTCCCCCATGGGATTTCCGCACATGGGCAGCAGCAAGCAGTAGGGGGTCCAGCCTGAGCCCCGAGCAGGCAGAGGGAGGGGCACGATAGCGGCGCGGCACAGAGCCGGGCCCACCCAGCAGGGCAGCCCCTTCCTTCTGCTTCTCTGCAAAGTTTCATAGTGACCAGAGCTGCGCTGTTTCTGACACACCTATATGCGGGGACACCTTAAAAGCAAGGGGGTGATGCCCCTCAAGTCTAGAGGATGCCCTGGTTGCCAGGCTGCAGGTGGCAGAGGGGAGCTCGCAGGGTAGCAGGGCTTTCTCTGGCCAGAGGGCTCCTGGGTATTCATTATGGTCTTTAAAGTCTCTCCCCAAAGGACTGAATGAAAGTCTAGGGTGCCCGCACGCGCCGACGACCACGGTGCCGTGACAAGATACGCTTCATCCAACTCACTCACCCGGTGCCCGGATGAGAAGCTAAAATAACCCAAACAAACCCAAAAGCCTAAGAGCCCCCAAATCGAAGTCTACATTTAGAGGCCAATGGGGGCACCCACCCCGCCAGCTCTGCTTGGGCGCGGGCCTGGGCTCCCTGCACTCACCAGCCCCGCTGGCCTGCGATGACAGAGACTCCTCGCTCTTGGCCGACCTGAGCGTGACTGTGTCGGGGCGGCTGCCTGCCAGGAGAGGTAGAGGGTCACGGGGGCACACTGCCACCTCCCCCCATCACCCAACCGCCCAGCCTCTGACCTGAGGGCTGCGGTGGGGCTCGGGTGCCCCCCAGCCAGGGCAGAGGTTTCTTTCGGGGGATGTTGGGGCCTCGGCCCAGTGCAAAGAAAGTCTTCCAGCTGCTACCCCCGGGCTTCCGCTGTTTCTCGCCTCTCGCCCCTTTCCTCCTGGGGTGTGGGTGAGACATGGAGGCGGTCTGAGTTACTGGGCCTTCGCATTGTCCTTTCCCTCCCCCCATCACCCCACGCACCTCTCCACAGGTGAAGATGGAGCCTTGGGGGCTGTGGGTTCTGTGGGTGTCCCCAGCCGGCCCTGCGTGCGAGCTTGGGCTTCCTCCAGCGTCAGCAGGCGGGTGGAGGGGCCACTGCCAGCAAGGGACTTGGGCCTGGGGAGGAGGCAGCGGCCTGTGGAGTTGGGAGAGGGGAACCATGGTCAGGTGGGGGGCTATTCAAGGCCACAGGCAAAGCCAAGCGCGACAGCCCAAGCCCCGGCCCCGCAGCGTGCCCACCCGGGCTGGCAAGGCATGGGGCCAGGGTGGATCAGGCGGGGGTGGGCGGGCGGCAGGCAGGTGAGGAGGGAGAGAGGCAGAACGAGCTGATGAGGAGGCAGCTCCCAGCAGCCAGCAAAGGCAGTGGCTCTGGCTTCAGTTACCTCCGGCTAGAGGACCCTCCGACGTGCTGAATCCTGATTGGGCTGGGGTCCGGGACAGGGCGGGGGGACTCTGGGTGGGGCCAGGGCAGGGTCAAGTCTGGGGGCCTCCCACCTCCTCCCGGGTGGACCAAAGACCCCAAATGCCCTGAGGAGCTACAAGGGGTGAAGAAAGAACGATGTCCGGGCCAAGAAGTGGGGATCCTGAGCGTAGGAGCTGAAATGAGAAGGGGGGGGAGGGGAAGGAGAGGCCGGGGCGGGGTCCTCAAGGAGCCAGGTCCAGCTTCAGTGGGGTAAGGCTATGGCTGGGAGCCCACCTGCCCTCCCCCTGCAGCCCTGACATGAGGGGACAGAAGCCAGGCCAGCAGGTGGGGTGGGCATACCTGCAGGGTCGAGGCCGGCAGATGTGAAGGTGTCGCTGAACAGGACGTCCACGTGGGTGAGCAGGAACTCCACCACCACTGACTGGACCCGAACCTCCCTGAAGGCTGCTGCGCCGCCCAGCCCCACTGACTCCAGCTCCATGGACCTGGGTGGCGGGGGGAGGAAGGCTAGGCGCCTTGAGCCCCACTGGGGGGTTCTGGCTAGGCCAGGTGGAGCCGATGGGAGCGATGCCCGCCATTCAGTCCCCGACCTCACCGAGCTGATCACATCCAGAACTGGGCTCCCCATGCTTCCCCGTCCGCATTCTCCCCGCCTTCGCCATCGCAGTCACTGCAGTTCTGGTGGCTCAGGCCAAGCACGTTAGGATTTGATTCCTCTCTGTCCCTCACGCCCACACTCAGTCTGCACACGGTGCTTGCGGACTCCACCCACAAAGTCTGTCCAGAATCTACACTCTCTCCTGCCCCGACCCCGGTGCAGCCCCCCCGCTGCACATCACAGCAGCTCTCCCCGGTCTCGCTGCTCCTGTCTCTGCCCCCACCACCTGCTCCCCACTTAAGTCAGAGGGAGCCTGTGAACCTGAGTCAGATCAGGGCCCTCCCCGCTCAGAGCCCTCCCCCCGCTGCATCTCTCCTGGTGACAGCCTTCCAAGTCCTCCCCGTGACCTTCCACCCCTCTGTCTGGCCCCCATCATCTGCGTGCCTGTGTCATCTTCTCCTCCTCAACCGCGCACACGCTCACGCACTCACGCCACCAAAGCCTCCCTGCGGTTCCCGGGCACACCAGGTGCCACCCCAGCCCAGACCTTTGCCCGCACTGTTCCTGCTGCCTGCCTTGCTCCTTCCCCATAGCCACACGGTCCCCCCTCACCTTCTACAGCTCTTGACTCAAATGTACCTTCTCAGTGGAGTCTTCCCCATTCACCTTATTTAAAATGACAAACCTCCTTCTCCCTACTCCAGGTCTGTCTTTACTTGTGCCCGTCGTTCCTTTACCCACCATCTGATGTTCCACCTTTTAATTTATCTGCTTCCTCAGGAAAATCTGAACCCCCCCGGGACAGAGGGCATCCCTGTCTTGGTCCTCACGAGCTCCTCGGGGCTCACGCCGCTGCGGCTATCGCAGACTGCTTACAGAAATGTTCCCTATTCAAGAACTTGAATGCAAAGACCCTGCGCATATCCCTGCCCCGCTTTGTAATCTGGGCGTGCGGCACCGCCAGACAGCGCTCTGCATTTTTCTTGTTGGTGCTTTACTGTCCGTCTCTCCAGTGTGAGCCCAGGATCTGGCTCCTGCCGCGCCCTGGCACACGGGAGATGTGCCAAGACAAAAGCGGGGTGGGTTCCTGGGATGGGGGTGGGGCCCAGTCATGGGAGGAGCCAAGCCAGGCAGGCTGGTGAGTTGGCAGCTTACCGCAGTAGGTTGGGTGCCCAGACGATGGCCAGGTTGCGGGCATGCATGCTTGTGTTGGCGCTGTGTCTTGCCATGCGGGCCAGGTGCCTCAGCAGGTACTCCAGGGTCCTGAGGTGGGAGCCGAGGGGGCACCTGAGCCACATCTCCCTTGATGCCACCACAGCCCTTCCCTGCCCCTCCTGGTTTACCTGTAGTGTGGCGGGGGCAGCTGCTGGATGACGTCGTGGACACGCACCAGGCGTTCCTCCTCTCCAGGCACTGACATGGCTTCCTGAGGCGTCAACAGGCATGATGGGAGCCGGGCTGACATAGCCTGCACCCCCCAACCTCACCAGCGCCCTTACTCACACTGAACTTCCCGTAGAGCTGGTACGTGAGCAAGGGGTTTGGCAGCTCCCGGAAGTAGAGCTTGCAGAGGGAGGACACGCTGTGGATGTCCTGCAGGAAGGCGGGGCCGGACAGCTCGGGGATCCTCTCACTGTCAAACTCATGCCTGAGCCCCGGTTGGGGAGGAGGAAGAAAGTCAGAGCTGGCCCGCACGGCTGTGTGCGTCCCCCTGCCCCCAAAGCGGCCAAAGAAGATGGAGGCAACTTCCTTCCTGTGCTGGGTTCTTCAGAGACAGCACCTTCCTGAACCCCACAACAATGCTCAGTGCCAAAGACCAGGGTGCCCCATTTTACAGAGGAGGACCCCAAAGCTCAGGAGGATGACCCTGCGGCAGACCCAACCGTCTGACTCCAGAGCACGACCCTGTCCCTGCCACAGAGTTGTGGCTTTGAATTGTCACTGGCAAATAGCTGAAAGTGCAGCAGCCCTGCCCACAGCCCCCATGGTGCCCCACGCTTCACACAGTACTTCGTGCCTGGTTTCCCCCTCTCCCGGCCCCTCCCCCAGAGTAAAACTCCAAATCTCAACAGCTGCCCCAAAGGTCTACGCATTCTGCCCCAGTCACCTCTTGAGCACCATCTCCCGCTGCTCTCGCCTTCGCACTGGCCGCCCCTCTCCTCTGAATGCTCTTGGAAAATCTGCAGGGCCTGTCCCCTCCCCTCCCGAGTTGGGCGCTCTCAGGAGGCCTTCTCTGCCCACCCCCTTGGAACTGCAGTCCTGCCTCCTGCTCCTCCTCCTTGCCCAGTCTGCTGCTCTCCACAGCACTAGCCGCTAGAGCAGCTTCGCTCGCTGACTTGCCTCTCCCCGCAGGGTGTGAGCCCAGGAGAGGGGTATCTGGCTGTCTCAGTCTCCGCTGCGTCTCCACTGCTCCAGAGCCCTGAGCTTAGCATGTGGCGGGTGCTCAGTGACAAGTGATCCTCTGCTTCGAATATTAATTCTCTCACCTTCCAGGTCTCAGATGTGGTGGCACTTCCCCAGGAAGCCCTGCCTGCCCCTGGTGTTGGCTCAGTCTGGCTCTCTGCCCTCTTAACTGCCGAGAACTGTGTCCCCAGCACATGGCAGGGGGCCTCGAGTAGAGCGGATGTTCAGTAAATGTTTGTGGAGGGAGGGTTTGGAAGAGGGCCTCACCGTAGCCTCTGGATGTTGGATGACACGCCTGAAAGCCGGTAGATTCCATCCACTACCCCGTGGGCCTCAATGAACTCCGAGCAACAACGAAGCACCTGGGGCACTGGCAGAAAGCGGTGGGGTCAGGGCAGGGCAGTGGCATCCCGGGTGGGAGGGGTGGGCGGGGCAGGTGGGCTGGGTCTCACCGTCCTGGCCTGAGTTGCTGAGGTGCTCTCCCAAGTCACAGCCAAACACTCGCTGCCGCAGGATTCCCCGCTGTCGCAGCCGTTGCCGAGAAGGCCGGGAGCGCATGAAGGTGCGGAGGAGGCCAGCCAGCTTCCCGCGCGGCCGGGGAACAGCTGTGGGGAAAGGCAGGCGCGCACGCACAGGGTCAGGGCAGAACCAGTCTGGCGGGGTGGGAGGCAGCGGCCTGACCCGAGCTTTCACTACCTGAAGTCAGAGAGGAGACGCCCTGGGGAGCTGAGACACCACTCAGGGGACCATCAGCATCTGTGGGGCAAACAGTGGTGAGAAAGGACGGGTGGGAGGCAAAGGGTGCAGGAGGCCTCCCCTCTTGGCCCGCGGACTTACCCCCCTTCAGTCCTGGACCTGGCCTCTCTGTGAACAGTTCCACACACTCACTTGGGAAGAAACCAACCTGAGAAGGATTCGGGGTCAGTGACCGGACACCTTAGCTGGCACGGTGCCCCCGCCCCACCGAAGACAGGCTCACCTGGAAGCCTCGCTTGCCCCGCCACCAGCTCCGGTCCTCCGTGGGTGGCATGTCAATGACTGAGACAATGTCTCCCACCTGCGAGCAGACGGGTGCGAGGAGGGAGGATCGGAAGGCGCAGGGGAAGTGGCAAGCCCAGTCAGGGTCTGCTCCTGTCACTCACCTCGAAGGACAGCTCATCCGGAGCCTGGGCTGTGTACCGTTTTATCACGTGGGCAGCGGCCACCGCAGGGATATTGAGTGAAGCCTCCTCACTGAGGAGCAGTCGTCGGCCATGGTTGTCCAGCTGAGGCGGATAGGATGTGGCAGGGAGAGGCCAGAAGGTGGTGATAAAGACAGAACTTCCACCAGGCCCTGTGGAGGCCATTGCCTGTCCCCCATCTATAAGCCCCTGTCATTTGGAGCTATCGGTCAAACACCTAAATTCCCACCCCTTCCAAAACAAGGCCGCTTCCTTCCGCTCATGTATCCCAGGCCTTCCCTGCGCCCTCATCCTCCGTACATTTGCTCTCTAAAGACCCACTGGTTTAAGTCCCTCTTAAGCAGGCATTCTGTGAGTTCCAGTCAAACCCATTTTTAACTGATAAACCTTGAAATCCTCACATCCCCCAGAGCCCAATACCTGCTAAAATGCGTGTACGCGCTCTCGCTGGCTCGCTCTCGTTCCCTTTCTCTCTCTCTCTCACAGGCATGCGCCCACACAGACACTGAAATACCAGTGCCTCCTCCACTCCAGCTTTCTTTCCTGTGCCCACCCACACACCCACATATGCACGCGCGCGCACACGCTCTCTCAGGCTGGCTCTCGCTGCTCAGACACCCTCACCCATTCCCAAATCGGAGTGCCCCTGTGGGACCCACCTCCATCCAGGTGAGCACAGGCCCACAGTTGAGGTTACTGTCCACCAGTCCTGACAGGGTTTCCAGGTATTGCAGCAGCAGCGGCACCAGCATCTGGGGGCAGGTTGTCAGGGTGGGGTCTTGTGAGGGGACCTGAAGAGAACCCACTGCCCTCCTGTAAGCCCTGGGTTGCCCCTGGGCAGTGCTGAAATTCCACCTAAGTGTGCGGGTGCTGCTCTGCTAAGTACCAAAACAAAGTCATAGCAGTTGGTAACTGGGGTGTGCCAAGCTCCCATGTGCCCTCGTTGATCTGGTAATCCTAACCTTCCCATGGAACCTTCTGGAGCTCCCCATGATCCTAAAGTTAAAGGGCACCTCCAGAACCCTGCTCAGGGCCTGCTCAGGGCCTGCTCAGTTCAGGGCCTCTCCATTCAGACTTGTTGGTACTCAGGTCATACCAGCGTTTAAATATTCATCTGTCCCCTCTGCCTTGACGGTTTCACATGTGGCTGATGAGGACACATGTGGCTGGTGGCTGACGCAGGGGCTGGGACAAGAACAGGTTACCTGGGCAGCCCTGGTACCCTCTGGGGGTGGGGGAAGCTCTGGAAGGCAGGAAAACCTCCGGTCAAAGATGCACCGGTGGAGGTGGGCATCCAGGGATCGGAAATCATCATAGCTGCGGAGGACTGGCCAGGAACGACCCTGTGGGATTGGGAAGGACAGAAGGGGCGGTGGTCCTGTACAGTGAGCTGAGGATGACAGCGACCAGTCCACAGTGCTAGGTGAGAGGCAGGGGTGGCCTCACCTGACAGGTCACCTGCACCCCAAACACCAGTTCATTCTCTCCAGAGAAGCTGGGCCCTTCACGCTCAGGAGACAGCAGAAGCTGTAGAGGGAAACAAAGGCCCAGGTGAGGGCCTCACTTTTGCCCCAGTCCTGACCTCACCAGGCTGGCACTCTGGAGGGATGGGTCTGTGCCTCTCTACTGACCCTCCCCAGGGCAAGGCCTGGTGGTGTCTCTCTCAGCATACGAGGTCCGGGCACAGAGCATACAATGAACAAAAATAGTTGCTGAATGAATAAAAGGACAAATGAATGGACAAACAGCTCTCCCCTTCCACCCCGTAACTATGGCTGCTGACTGTTCAGAGGGCTGGAGCAGCCAGTCCCAGGGATAAGTTTCAGTGGTAAAGTAGCTGATATTTCTTCAGCATCGGGTGGGCTCTAGCCTCCCACCTGGGTGTAAAGCCCCCATACCTGGATGTGACCAAAGTCAACATTCTCGTAATGGAAATGGGCACAGTCGGCCAGCCGTGGAAAGGGACCTCGAGGAGCTGAGAGCCTGGAGGACAGGCAACACGTCACTAGCAGATCCTGTGCTTGGCCTCCCCTCCTAAGCTGAGGCTCTCCCTCACCTCTCACCTTTTCCCAGGCTTCCCCTTCACACTGGGCCCCGCAGTGGGAGGCAGGGGCTGCACTGAGCCCTCTCCCGGGCCATCCAGGCTGTCAGTGCTACGCGCCTGTGGAGCAGAAGGAAGAATCAGAGGCCCCCGGAGATGGGAGCGGCAAGACAACAGGAGCATTGTTATCTGACAGCCTGGGTCTAGAGGCCCAAACTGCTCCACACGCTGCTCTGAGTGTGCAGTTGAAGGGTACGTCGGGGGAGGTGAAGGCTGGGCTGAGGATGGGCCTGCTTCTTTGTGTGTGGTCTGCAGTGGGAGTGGAAGAGCAGGTGGCAAAGGTGAGGCAGAGAGAGAGCAGCTGATTCCATCTGTTTAAAATCTCCTATAGCCCTGGTAGAGCACAGTTATCTTCCGTATGTGCCTCCCCACATTTTTTGTCGATGTCTGGACAATCACAGTCAAATCTCCTCAGTCTTATTGCTTCTAATCACTCCCTTCCAGACAGCTTCTTCATGGTAAGTGCATGATTTTTACAAAACACAAATCTGCCTCTTTCGCTCCAGAAGCACGCACACTCAACGGCTCCCTGTTATCTTCAAGATAAGCTCGCATTTTCTGGTGTCTTTACCAATCCAGTCCTATCTCTTCCTATTGCTTCTATCCTCAGAGCTCTTGAAATGCTGAGTCCAGGAACTGTGACCCTGGGGGTCAGGGGTCACACCACTAGTGGCTCCTGTGCTTGCCCTGGCCCTTCCTGAGCCTCGCCCCCATGCTCTTCTGATTCCTTGAGGCCTTCGCAAAGGCTAATCCTTCAGTATGGAACTCTTGTCCCCAACCTCCCACTAGGTTCACTCCTAGTGATGTTAATCCTCACCTCTTATTTTCCAACTCACCCCTTGGGCCTCAACTCTCATGTTCCCTCCTCTTGGAATTTCTCCAGAACCCTTCAGGCTGTGTCAGGCACCTCTTCTGGACTCTTCCATCCCCTGAGATTCCTTCATCCCAAACTTGACAACACCGCCTGAGCACTCTGAGATACACTGGTGACAAGTCCATCTCCCCCACTGAACTGTGACTTCCCCAGGAGCAGGGCCTGGGACTCAAGTCCCCAGTTCCCCAGCATGGCCCAGCACAAAGTGGGACACAGAACTGGTGCTCCTCAGAGCTGGATTTGTTAACTGATTTCTTTTTGGATCCTAATTATGCCCAGCGCCAGCCCAGTCGCACAGCTGGGGCTAGGTAAAATCTGATGAATAAATTAACCAGCTGCCAGCTGAGGATTCCTGAGACTGGGTTCTAGCTTCTCCCTCTTTCACATCCCTGCAGTTGGAGTTCACCCTTGGGTCCCACCCTCAAGTCTGCGCCCTCCAGCCCATGAAGTTCCCCAAGGGATGTGATTTTCTCTTTGCCTGGAGCAGAGGGTCTGCACAGAGGTCTCAGAGAATGTCTGTTAAGTGAGTGAATAAGGGAACGAATGGATGAACGAGCAGGAACAGCATGGTGGGAGAGGGCGGCGCGGTGGGGGCGGGAGATGAGGGCCCAAAGACGAAGCTGCAGGTACAGTGGCTGGCTTGGGTTTGGGGTGGAGTAACGAGGAGGGGCACAACTGGAGAGTCTGAGGTAAAGGGGGTAGGTGGGAGAGGGCTGGTTGAGGACTGGGGTGGGGTAAGAATGACTAGAAGAAAAGGGTCAGGCAGAGGCTGGAGCCGGTGGGGGTGGGGCTCAGGAATAAGAAAGGGGCTGGGAGGAGGAGGTGGGGGCCAGGCGGGTGGAGGTTGGGAGGAGGGCGCTGAGGATGGCTCTGGGACGGGGGCTGGTGAAGGACCCAGGGAGCTTCAGAAGGGTCTTGCGGGGGGCCACTTCGGGGCGGCAGGTGCTTCCCCGGGCCAGCCCCCCTTGCTCCCAAGCCCAGTTCTTCGGCCACTGTCACCCCCATGCAGGGCGTGGAAGGGGATGCGCGCCGAGGGGGCGGGGCCGAGCCTAGGACTCCGGCCCGAGACAAGGGGAGCAAGACGGACCCGACGAGGGGTGAGGGGCGGTGCAGGCCGCGGGCTCGGGCGGGGCCGGGGGCGGAGCGCGCGGGGCGGGGCCGCGCGCGGACAGACTGACACGCGGACGGACTGACGGCCGCGTGGGCCCCTCACCACCATGGTCGCGTAGCCTCCTCAGGCGCCTGCCGAGCACGACCCCCGGCTCGTCGTCCTCGTCGCCGCTGCCGCCGCCATGGCGACACAAAGGGGAGGGCGCGAGCCGCGCGCGGGCGACTGCAGGCCCCGCCCCTAACGGCTGCCCGTGGCTCTGGCGCGCGCCTCACGGGGGCGGGGGCTGGAGGAGAGCGGCGCCGCTTCTCATTCGCTCCACCCTTGGCTGGGACGACGCCCCGCCCACCAGGCTGACTTTCATTGGCTTAGGCTTCGGTCCCATCCCTGGCTCGGTCTTTTCGGTCCCGCCCCTCGAAGTTTGACAGCGCCACGCCCATGACTGTTTTTCATTGGTTGTCATTCTCCTCCTGAGACACACCCCCAGGTTCTTTATGCTTTGCTCCTCGACACTTATGACACCGACCCTTAGTCCATTCTTAGTGACCGCTCCTCTGACATTCTTATTTGGATTCTTCCATGGCTTGAGGGCTTTTCTCCAGCCTCTAGCAGCTTTTCAGTATCAGTCCTGTAGCTCCACGTTGTCATTTCTGACCGTGCCCACCGAATATGGAGGGCATTTGCCCACGAATGGTTTGCTTTTTTTTTTATAGATTTATTTATTTATGCATACAAGAACTGGGGTGTAGGCCAGAGGCGGCGAGTGGGGAGAGGATTCACCAGAGACAGAGTGGGGAGCAGAACAGGCAGATCAACTGAAGTACACTGCCGAGGGGAGCAGCGGGCGAGGCAGAAGAGGTCTGCTGTGCCATGTGGGAATTTCCCTGGCCAGCTGGGTATCGAACTCGTGCCACGTGGCTCTGGATAGCTTCACAGTGCTGCACTTAACCCGTTGTGCCACCAGGGAGGCCCCAACCCACGAATGGTTTTCATTGACTCAGATGCCCTGTGTGGGACATAGCCCAGGAACTCTTTGACATGGCCGCTCCCCACCCACTGGACATTTTCGCCTCCTCCTCTATTGCTTACTACAGGCCAACCTCCAATCTTGACTCCTTTTAATTCGGGATAGATTTAGAACACAGGGCCAGAACTTGGCCATGTCTCCTATAGAAACAATCCTAGAAAACAACAATGCCCTCCAAGACGATTCTCCCATTAGTCAGTCATACCCCAGCAAGGCTCTCACCCCAGAAGGTACGTATTTGACCCACTCAGTCAAAAACTGATCACTGAATCTGTGGATACATCAACAATCAAAAAGGGGAAATATATCCTTACCTAAATGGAGCACAAAAGCTAGTGGAAGAAAATGAACAAAATATTAAAGAAATATAGAATATTAACCAGTGATAAAACCTATGGATAAAAATTAAGCAGGGATGAGGGAAAAGGAGTGCTGGGGAAGGGCCAACATATTTATTGAATTTGCTGGCCTCGTTCCTGTCACAGGGATTTCTCACATGACGTGGTGGCTTTAAAATGTGACTGTAAATTCTCCTCTCATGAAAAGGAGTCTGTGTTCCCTCCCTTTGAGTCTGGGCAGGATTGTGGCAACTTCAACCAATAGTGGTTGTGGAATAGTGGAATGGACACTCGGTGCTGGGTAATAAAAGGCAGTACAGCTTCCTTGTTGTCTACTGGAATGACTATCTCTACCGCCTCAAGGCATCATGGGAATAGTGACTATGCTGAGGCAGCCATGCCTAGAGGAAGCCCAAGTCACACAGAGAGATCATGTATAGGCACTGCAGTCTGCAATTCTGCCCTAGCCCTGCCTTGGAGTCATCTGAGCCTGGTGCTGTACCTGTGAGTGAAGACGCTCCAGTTGTTTGGTCACTTCAGTCTTCTCAGTTGAACCCCTAGACATCATGGAGCAGAGACAAATGGACTCCAATTGTGCCCTGTCCAAATTTCTGATTCACAGACTCTATGAGCATAATATGGTTGTTTCATGCCACTAAATTTTGGGCGTGACTCACAAGCCTGCAATGAGTAGGATGGCCCTTTGTCATCTAGTTGATTCCTGCTTGTCTCAGCTTACACATGCCTTCCCTAGGAATCCTTCTAGTTCCCTCACCCCCAATTGATCCAGTTCTGCTACTCTAAACACCTTATTTCTCCTTATTGATTTCATTTAAATGTATGGTTTATTCAAAGACTGTTGAATACACATACTATTGTCTGTGACAAACAGAAGCTACTTTTAGTAGAAATCTACCTATGCCCCCCCTTTTAAATACAGACATCAAAATCATCTTGATCATATATTTTCCAAACTTTCATTATGAACAGTTTTAAATATACAACAAAGTTGAAAAGTTCTTCAGTGGTCACCCAAAGCCCCATCATTCAGAGTCTACCATTAACATTTTAGTCTCTTGGCTTTCTCATGTCTATTATTTACAAACCTATTAATTAGCACATCTATTTATTATTGCTCTATTAACCCATTAATCTAATTAATTTTTGGACATGTTTCAAAATAAATAAGACCTTGGTATGTTGTTCTGGAAACACTTCAGCCTGCATATCTTTTAACAAGAGACTAGAATGCAATATTTAGGGTTTTTTTTTTTTTTTCGGTAAATTTTATGTACAATTAACTCATAAATTCCACTGAATTTTGACAACTGCACACATCTATGCAACCAAACTCCTACTCAGTGAGGCAAATGGACTTTTTAATCTGGTAGTTTACAGTTCCAAAACTCCCTCAGAGAGAAGGGGGTGGGAGAGGAGGGAGAGTACCAGTGGAAATTGTATCAGAGAACCAGATAGAAATTGTATCCTCTTTTCTAACACAGTTTAAAGAGCCTATCATTTCCTCTGCATTGTTGAGGAAGTTACAAAGTTCTCAGTTTCAGGGAGGAGCAGAGAAAGTGTGTCAAGGAATTTTCAGACAAAACAATAGATTTCTCCATAGTCCAGGCAGGTGATGATAGCTTAGACTGAGGGGAGGGCAGTGAGGGGGAGGAGTTATATTCTGAATAAATTTAAAGGTAGAGATAACAGGACTTCTTGGCCAACTGACCGGGGACATGAGGCAAAGAGCAGTCAGGGATTACTACAAGGCTTTTGGCCTGAGCCATTAGGATGGAGCTGAGGAAAGTCGAGAGGAACAGGTTTAAGGGGAATATTGGGAGCTCAGTTTAAGACACTGGAGTGTGACCTTTGAGTGGAGATGGTGAGCAGGTAGCAGGAGGCTGAGTGGCCAGGTCCATCCAGGCTGAAGATAGAAATTTGGGGACTATCAGAATTAGAGATGGGGTTTAGAACCATGAGCTCGACGACAACACCTGGGAATGAGTGTGGACAGAGAAGGCCAGGACCCTGGGGCACAACGAAGGACAGGATGGGACAATGAGAAGACACATCAGAGAGGGCAGCACAGGCGTAGGTGCAGGGAAGGAAGTGCCGCAGGGAGGGAGCATTGCTGGCTCAAAGGGAAGGTGAACTAACCACTGTCCAACACTCTAGAGACCCTATCAGTTCTGTCCAGAGGCCAGTCCCTCAGGCTTCCTCTGAGACAAGATACACTCCTGAGTGGAGTCAGGTAAGGTGAACCCAAGTCTTGTCTGGACCCCATCCCCACCCTTGGCTTTTCCAGAACCACCTCTTTTCTCAGGTTACAACTAGTAACCTGAAAAACACATTTCATTGGGATTAAGAGAAAAGTGTCCCACCGGGAAAAAGAATTTGCACAATTCAAAGCTGTCTGGCCTCTCGAAAGTCTCCTTCCCTCTGAAGTTGCATCCTTGGGGACCTGGGGGATGACCCGGCTGGAGGAGACCATGACCCTGGATCTTCGGTGTGTTCCAGCAAGCGGGATAACTGGGCATCCACTTTCCTGGAAAAAGTGTGTGCAGGGGGGAGGGAAGGTAGATGTTGACTATGCCTTGAGGATTGGGGTCTGGGGCTTGGGCAGTTCTGGAAAAGGGGCTCGGGAGGGAGAGGCACCCAATGGGGGTCGCAGAGGATTTAGGGGTTGGGAGTCATAGATGCCAGCGACGGTCACCTTTTCTGCCGCCGCAGCTCTGCCCTCTGAAGCCTTAGCACCTGCAGAACAGGGTCGTCCTGGAACTCGCTGCCATCAGAATCTGGAGGGAAAAGAGTGAGTTCAGGGTCTGAATTCCTAGGTACTGAGCCGTCACCCAGAAGGCGGCAGCCAGGCACCCCGGGCTCACCTTCAGCAGCCGCTAGGAGTCGGGCAGCCTGGGAGAGAAGGTCCTCGGAGGGGGCGTGGTCAGCAGGGGGCGGAGGCGTGGCCACAGCCGCGGGCGGCCCAACCCGGGACGGAGAGGGCAGGGCCTTGACGCCAGAGGACGCGTCCTCAGCCGGAGAGGGCGGGGCCTGGGGTTGCCGACACCCAGCTCGCGTGGTGCCTTTGTCTTTTTCAAGCAGCAGCCCAGCGGAGGGGGGCGTGGCCTTGGCGTTCCGAGACTCAGCCTTAGATGACCTCCGCGGGGTCTCTGCAGGCCGCAACGGTGATTGGGATAGAGAGGGCGTAACCTTTGGTTGGGGGTGTGTGGCCTTGACTTTTGCAGATTCAGACTCGGGTGGAGGAAGGACGTCGAGGCGAGGGGGCGTGTCCTCTAGGCTGTCCGGGAACAGCCTAGCGGTCACTACCTGGCCCAGGACGCCTCTGAGCTGTAGGCCGGGCCCCTCCTCAGCTGCCAGGACTTGCCCAGCATGCTCCTGGCGGTGCGGAGGAGTTCTGCTTTTCTGGGGTTTAGGGTCCTGCCTCCTAAGCAGGGAGAGGCTGCTTGGTGCGGGGGTGAGGTGACCCTGGGGAGTGATAGGGGGAGCTGGAGTGGAGACCTGCGTAGGAGTGGAGGCCAGAGGAACAGGGGTGTTGGCCAGGGGCGCAGAAACTAAGGTTGGGGGTGTGGGAGGAACAGCCCCAACAGATACCCAGGGAGTGAACTGCGGGGCCCAGAAGACCCCATGAGGGCTGGGGCCCCAAAACATAGGTGGTGTGAACCCTGGAGGAACAGGAGGCCTCCCCACATAGAAGGCCTCAGAGGGTCCAGGCCGGGCCACACTGTCCCAAAGTGGGACGCTGTTAGGCTGGGTTCCCATGGAACCAAGGGTCTCCACAGGGGCAGGAGAGGTCTGTAGACTGATGGGGACAGAAACCTGAAAGGGAGAGAAAAGGCAGGTGGTCCTCAGTGCCCCTCTAACTCCCCTTTCCTCCCAGATCCCCTTTCCAGCCCTTGCAAGCTCCTCCCTCCCCCATCTCACTGGAGTGGGGCGGGCAGGGTTCCGAGGCAGCACCCAGGTTCCATCACCCTGGCCTCTTTCTGGAGCCTGTTCAAGTTTCTGAGCCTGTTCAAGCTTCCTCCGCTGCCGCCACTGGTATAAAATATCATCCTCTGGTCTCAGAGGTGCTCTGGTGGAGGCTTGGGCTGGAACAGGTATGGGGTCCACTGCTAGGGTTGCTGTGGGGTAAGTACAGGAAAGAGGGGTAGGTAAGATAGGGGCCAAGGTGGGCTTTTTTGCGCCCTGCTGACACTCCTGTGTTCCTTCAGCCTCTACTCCTGCGCCCTCCCCCCTTCTCCATTTCAGCTCCCCCTGCCACCTCCCAGGGTTCCCCCACCCCTGTGCCAAGAGCAACCCAAGCACAGTCTGTGCACACACCCTTCAAATGTACCAGAAGGCTATTGAGACAGCTTCTCCAGGTGTCTTAACTCATCTCTGGAGTTGAAGTGAGGAAAGCCCAAGGTCAGAGGAGACAGCACTCACAGGCTGCTCAACTGCCATGTGATGCTTCATTCATCAATAAATATTTATTGAGTTCTTACTATACTCCAGGCTCTATTCTAGATGTTGTGGTTACAGCAGAGAACAAGACAGATCTCCCAGTGTCTGATTCACTAACTCACCTGGGTCCAGCTGCACAGCCACTTCTCTCTGTTGTCTTACTCACCTCTTCTCCCAATCTGTTCCCAACCTCTAGCCAGGGAATCCCTGAATCAGATCAGACCCTGCCTGGTTCACAGGCCTCCTAGGCTGGCAAAATGCAAAACTCTTTGCACTTGCGGTTCCCTCTGCCTGGAATGCTCTTCCCTTTTGCGTCCACTGGGTTCACTCCCTCGGATGCTTCAGATCTTTGTGCTAGTTTTTGTGAGGTCTTCCCTGGCTGCCCTACTCAAAGCTGCAACAACTTCCAGTCCTACCACTCTCTGTGCTCCTTGCTATTTCATTTTTCTCCTTAGCGCTTAACAACTTCTAACATACTAAGGCTTGTACTTCTCACTTACTAATGTTCGTCTCGTCTCCATAATGCAGGCTACACAAGGGCAGTGATTTTGCTGTTTTGTACATTACCACATCCCCAGTGTCAAGAACAGGGCCTGGTGTGATCAGTATTTGGAGCATAAATGCAGAATAGATTGTTTAATGCGCTGCATCCCAGTGGCCAGCCCTGGGCTGGGATGCAGCAGTGACTAAGGGCAGGGCCACTGACTGTCCTCAGTCCCATGGGGCAAACAGACACCATTCCCACCACCCAGAGCATCATTTCATCAGTCGTGATCAGTAAGGCTACGTTCTCTTCCGAAGTCCTGCCATCTGATGCTGTACAGAGAAGGGGGGCATCATCCCCGATATTTCCCTCCTCCTCCCCCACTCTATATTATGTGATTCTACTTCCAAATCCTGCCACTCCCTTCTATTCTACTCCTCAGGTTCTGGCTCAGATCAAACTACCAGCTTTTCGGGCCTCCCCGGTGGCGCAGCGGTTAAGCGCTGTGCTGTGGAGCTGTCGGCAGTGGTGACGTGAGTTCGACGCCCAGCCAGGGAGAATCCCACATGGCGCAGCAGACCTCTCCTGCCTCGCCCGCTGCTCCCCTCAGCAGTGTAGCTCTGATCTGCCTGTTCTGCTACCCTCTCTGTCTCTGGTGAGCCCTCTCGCCGCCCCACACCTCTAGCCTGTACCCCAGCTTGTATGTATAAATAAAATAAATCTTTAAAACAAACAAACAAACAAAAAAAAACAAACTACCAGCTTTTCTCCCAGCTACTAGCAGCCAGCGAGAGTGCATTAACACCCAGAGAAAGCTATGTCTCCTCCCAGCTCAGAAGCTTCCTGTGGCTCCCCAATGCTAAAAAGATAAGGACCAAATGCCTCATTATACTCATATGGCCCAATGTAATCTGACCCTTGCCAATCTCTTTCTCCTTATCCCATGCCAGCCTCACCCCTGGCTCTTGCCTTTTCTAGCCCATTGTCTGCCTAGTCCTTCCGCCTCAGGCCTTCTGTACCTGGTGCACAGGACATAGGACACTGTCCCCAACTTCATCATTCAAGTCTCCCCTAAACAGCACCTCTTCTAAGAAGGCCTCCTCTGACTTCCCAGCCCCACCATCTTCTTCTGCCTGGCCCTTAATTCTGCTTACATTTCACATCTGTTTTGGGGGTGACAGTGATTCTCTGTCCACACTCCCCATGCTGTGAGGACCCCGAAGCAGGGACCAGGTATGGTTGGCTCACTATGGAACCCCAAATCCCCCTCACAGGGCCTCATAAGCAGCAGTAGATAATATTTGTTAGATGAATGAATAAATTTAATAATTGATGAAATGGTAACCATTTTATAGATGAGAAAATGGAGGCTCGGGAAGGAGAGGTGAATAAAAGGTGAAGTCAGAGGAGTGAAGAATCAGACAGATGAGTGGTTGGCATGATGCCGAAGAGGATCAGACAGGGGAGCCCTGGAGACACACAGAGTCTCTCCTATGGACCTTACTGCACCCCAGGATCTGAGCAGAGTAACAGTAATAATGACAGTGGCAGTCCTTAATCCATCTCTGAAACCTGAAGTTCAGAAATCTGAGTGTCACGTTTCATCAGAGCCGCCCGGTGTATAAAGCAGGCAGAGGAGTATGTGCTATGCTGGACATGACACATAGGCTTTGAATGAACATGAAACTGCCAACATTCAACTAGTTTGTACTTATAAAGACAAAAATTTCATATAGTTTGGTGTCATATATCCAGAGCAAAAAATACCACTACTCTAAATAAGTTTATAAATAGTTTTCATATTCTTTAGGCCAGATTTTGCAGCCAAATCAGGCGTGGTGCCAAATTTGCAAAAGCCTTCTGATTTTGGAGTTTTGTGCTCAGACTTACAGCAAGGACACAGACAGAGAATCTGTCAGGCTAATGACAGCCACTGTTAACAAGTGCTGCACGCATTCACCAACTCCCAGAATCCTCACACACCCTAGGAGAGGAGCACAATTTTTATCTCCATTTTAAAGTTAGGGAGGCAAGGTCCAGAGAGGCCCAAAGTCACAGAGCCAGAGTATGCCCAATCCTTGCCTTCCAGAACTTACCATGTGCCCTGAGGTCATAGCCCTTGCTGGAGTCAGGGGTCAAGGTAAAGGGAGAGAGGCCATCAGAGCTGGTGGGCAATGAGGAGCTGCTGGCATCGCTGGGGCTGAGGGAGGAGGAGATGGAGGCCTTGCTGCAGGGAGAGGACAAAAGTGAGGCCATGGGGGGTCTCGAAGACAGGGGTGCAGGCCTGAAGCTATAGGACGGGGGAGGATGACGGGGGTGGGGAGGCACCTGCGTTTGAGCAGTTCGGCAGCTCTGCTTTGCAGGCTCAGTGTCTCCAGGTCCAACAGAGGGGAGCTCCATGTGTTGAGGTTCTGCAGGAGAAGGGTCAGAGACCAGGTCCGACCGCAAAGACTGCTGGGAAAAGGCCTCGGGACAGAGGGACTGAAGGACAAGTCTGTACTCCACCTGGTACCCTCACATGCTGGCTTCAAATCTGTTCTTCCCCCTCAGGGAAGAGACCTAATTTCCATATGTGGATCCACACACCCCACAGTGTAATCATTACTGCTGCTGCAGAGGATGACACTACCTTCCTGATCAGGCCTAGGTAATCACAACATTCTGTCCTCTGCTCACAGTGATTACCTCAAGAATGAGCAAATGAGAATAAGCCCTTGGGCATTAGATAGAACTATGAGAAAAGCCCCTTCTTTCCCCAGGTATAACTAAGTTGGAAGCTACTTAGCTATTTTGAGGGGAAAATCTGCCTGAGACCGAGAGAGCCAAGAGATTTAGGTTCCTGCCAACATTTTGAACACCTGGAGCCAGCCATACCTGAAAGCATCTGCTTTTAGATTTCTTGATTATATTATATAGCTAATATATGCTTCCTTTTTTTTACGCTTCCTTTTCCTTGAATTGGGGACAGATTCTTATTCTATCATAGGGTGGGTGTTGTCAATTCAGGCACAGAGGAGGAAATGACGGTAATGTCACCTGCTTTATTTCCTGAACAGGGGCCATAGCCTTAAGCTGAGACGCACTGGCCATCTTGGCAAGAGTCGGGACAGCTGTATTGGATCTTCCTTCTGATTCACTGGCTCCTGCTGAGAAGTTCTAATTGAATTGGGGGGCAAGGAGTGGCTGCTGGTGCCACTAACTAAAAAAGACTTTAGGCTGGGAGTGGATATGACTGAAGCAGGTACCTGATTCAAGTTGACTGCTGAGGTCTGGAGATTCAGGCTGAAGCCACCAAAAGTCAGCTGGGGTTGGGCCTGGAGGCTGCCGTTCCTCTCGGCTTGTTGGCTGAGCCTGCCGGAATCTGTTTATGTACCTGTGAATGTCAGGGAAAGGGAAGTGGGTGGGGAAGAGGGCCGAATAAGAACAACAATAATCACAACCACTTATGTTTATCACACACCATGGCAGCAGTTGGGAGCTGTCCCAACTGCTGTTCTTTCACACGTAATAATGCAATTTTTAGCTGGGCACACAGCCACTCTTTCATAGTACATTTGCCAACTGCGCTTGTAAGCTTATGGCTCATGTCTAGGTTCTTGACCAATAGGAGGTGTGATTCTGGGATGTGAATGTGGTTGGGAGCCATTTTGCTCCATTAAAGAAAAGGATAACAGCCTAGGGAGAGGAGAGCCCAGAGAGAAGGAAACTGTGCCTGAGATACATCAAGTGCTGTGTCCGTCCTGGTCGTTTCTGCCTGGACTGCTATGAGGGAGAAATAAATGCTATCCTGCTTCAGTCACAATTAATTTGGGACTGTTAGATATAGTAGCTAAACTTGTATCCTACAAGTCCAAGGACTCACTGTGTGACTGGCATTGTTTTTTTTAAAGATTTATTTATTTATGCACACAAGAACTGGGGTGTTGGCCAGAGGTGTGGGGTGGTGAGAGGATTCACCAGAGACAGAGTGGGTGCAGAACAGGTGGATTGACTGAAATACACTGCTGAGGGGCCTCCCCGGTGACGCAGCGGTTGAGTGCTGCGCTGTGGAGCTGTCGGCAGTGGCGACGCGAGTTCGACGCCCGGCCGGGGAGAATCCCACATGGCGTGGCAGACCTCCCCTGCCGCCCCACGCCTCTGGCCTGTACCCCAGCTTGTATGTATAAATAAAAAAAAAAAAAAATCTGAAATACACTGCTGAGGAGAGCAGTGGGAGAGACAGGAGAGGTCTGCCACGCCATGTGTTCGATCCCCCTGGCCGGGGATTGAACTCGTGCTGCAGTGGCTGGGGATAACTTCACAGGCTGAGACTTAACCCATTGCGTCACCAGGGAGGCCCTGTGATGGGCATTGTTATAGATGCTCACAGACAGGAAACTGAAAGAAAGCTTAATATAGCCCTAGAGGGTACATGCTATAAATATCCTCAACTTATGGATGAAGAAATTGAGACCGAGATCATACAGAGAGTGACAGGGCTGGGGTTTGAACCCAGGCAGTCTTACTTCAGAGCTCTCAGTAACACACATGTATGGTCCTGAATGACTGTTGCATACACAACTCTGGCTGTGATGATTATTATTGGGTGCCTACCTCCTCCCCCAACCCAAACATTTCTTTCCCCCCAGGCCTTCCAGTACTTACTTGGCCACCACAGAATCCCTGCTGTCAATCAGGGTGGGCAGTGGGGAGGCTTCCAACTGTCCATCAGTGGCGCTGGGTGGGGAAGAGGTCTCTGAACTGGATGGCCAGGACTTCTCAAACAGCTTGGAGTGGTTGGGACTGGTGGTGGGGTTGGGACCTGTGGCAGGAGCCTTGGGAGCTTCTGGGAGTCTGGATCTCTGGTTCCTGGATGGGCTCAGGGTCTGAGATAGGGAAAGTAGGGAGAAGAAAAAGTGAGGCCTGAGTTACCACCCTGAAAGAGAACAAGGACACTCATAAAATCTGAGTCCAGAGGAGAGGAAACATGCTGTACTGGTAACAGCTCAGAGCAGGCTGTTGGGGAGCCAGGCAGCAGAGGACTGGGTAAGGGTAGGTTGTGGGGAGGGAGGAGGGACTGTCTCTTAGCCCCTCACATTCATCTCTATCACATCTTCCTTCCCTCTAGTGACCATTCCCTTGCCATTAGGCTGGCACACACTGTGGGGTGTCCTCACCTTGGGGTGCCAGGTCTGGCTTTGGGATGGCCAATGGTGACTTCGACCCAAGGGAGCATCCCCAAAGGGGCTGCCCTGGATGGAAAAAAGTGGGAGGCTGCAAGGGGAGAGTGAGATTGGCAGACTGGCAGGCGCAGAGCACGGTCACCACAACCCCATTTGTGTATGCATTGGGGCTGGGGGGATAAGAAGAGTTGGACAGAACCAGACCACAATTCCCATGGATTGCTGGGAGATGGACTATCATACCATGCCAGACGGCTGCATACTCCAGATAAGATACTTGGACCACGATTACCACCAGCCCTTGAAGCAGTCTCAGGAGAACCCAGGTAGTGCTACCCTCTTCACCCCAGGCCAAACGAATCAGACTATTTGGAAGTGGGGTTAGGTATCCGTATCTGCTTCCGCAGTCCCATGGCTAGACCCGATCACTACATTTCCCAGAAGTCTTGGGAACACTAAGAAGAACGGGTACATCGACCACCATCCCCATCAATGTCTGGGCTCCGCTTAAGCAAAAAAGTTACAAAACAACACCTATGGGAATCTGGGGCAATTTTAAAATTAAGTTACTAAATTCCCAAGATGCCCCTGGAAAGAGACAGAAGAGAACAGAACAGAAAAGAGGGAAAGCGCTGGGGTCACTCAGAGGAACCTGACAAGCTAAGCGATGCGGGGGGATGAGGGCCAAGACTCCAGCGGCCAAAAGCCGTGAAGCATCTTGGGAGTTGTAGTTCCAGTGCGGTTAGGTGCAAGAGACTGCAGAGCCCCGCAAATCTGACTCTAGAAAGTGTTGCGCTCACTCTGGGGTCCTCCCTAGGCCTCCTTTGTTGCCCGGAAGAGGGGTAGGACTCACCTACGATTCATCTCGCTGCCACCTCCGCGCTTCCGCCTCCTCGGCTCGGGGGTGGGACCCGCTCCACGCTCATCTTGGTCGCCTAGCAGTGCCCCATTAGCCCCGCCCCTCCAGGGAGTGCCGGCGCGGGAAGAGAGCGGGCCTGCGAGGCGACCAATGACAGAGAGGAAAAGAAAAGTCTTTGGAAAGTGACCAAAGGGTGGTGTCTCACAACTGGCTGCAGCGTCGGCCTGACTGAGAGAGCGTGTTTGATTGGAGCACAGTAGCGTGTCGCATAATTGTCAAGCCTTTAGACCAATGTAAAGGGCCCGAGGCTGTGCTGGCGGTTAGGAGGGGCTCTAACAGCACACTCGTTTTCCTGCAGTCGTGGCATCTTACCACTCCCCCTCTTGCTGCAGAGCTCGCCTCCAGACTCCGGCCCACCTAACCGTTTCCCCCGTTACAGGAGCAAGTGGGGAGTCTGTCCTCTCTAACCACTGTCCCTCCATCCATCGGCCGGGCTAGCGGGTTCCGCCTAATCCTCTAGCCACTTCCGTCTTGCTGCAAGAGCAGCTGGTCGCGCCAAATGCCAGGCCTGGGCTCCTGGCCCAGGTGGTGGGATCAAAATGAGCTATTTCGAGCCCCAGCTAGGGGCCCCCGGGGGGCCAGCCTGGACTGTTCATGCCCACGCCCCCTGGCCGCTGCTCACCTGGCAGACACCGCTGCCCAGCGCACCCGCGGCTGAGTCAGAAGCACAGAATTAGGCTCGGCTTGCTGGGGGCTGGGCCCAGGGCCGGGCTGAGACTGGAGTAGGGTCTGTTCTGTGTCCTTTTGACGGCCTGGCCCCGCTGCCACATTCCCCGTACCCAGGAATCTGCTCCTAAAACGGTCATCTGCGTCATCCCCAGAGCTACCTGCGGGGCGGGATGGATTAAAGGGATTGGAAACTCGGCAGTGGGTTTTTCAAGCCCTGGGTCCCAAATGCCGTGCCGTGTTCCCACTTCGGCAAGGCTCCGCCCCCTCAGCCTTAGTTTCCCCTTCAGGAAATTGGGGGGTCTTAATGACATCTCTCTGGCATCCAGCAGGCGCTTAATAAACGGCTAAGTCATTGTTGGGCTTTCTAAATAAGGCTCTATTAATGGCCGAGTCTGGCGGTGGTCCCAGTGTCCCCGGGCGGCCCGCCGAGGGGCGGACACAGGGCGTACTATAAAGGGGCGGCAGCGCAGGCAGGGGCACTGCGGAGCCTTGGGGCGGCGGCGGCGGAGCAGGATGGAGATCCCGGTTCCTGTGCAGCCGTCCTGGCTGCGCCGCGCCTCGGCCCCCCTGCCCGGACGCCTCTTCGACCAGCGCTTCGGCGAAGGGCTGCTGGAGGCTGAGCTGGCTACGCTTTGCCCCGCCGCGCTGGCCCCCTACTACCTGAGAGCACCCAGCGTGGCGCTGCCTACCGCCCAGGTGCCAGGCCTGGGGGAGGGGTGGTAACCCGACCACTTCCAAGGCCCGGGGTCCTGCACCTTTTGAGGGGGTTGCGGGAACGTCCCTGGACTGAGCTGGGGGAAGAGTGGGCTACTCAGAAGGGGTTCCGGAATCTCGGAGGCCAGTTGACTGAGGGGGGTGGGGGATCCCCTGTGGATCTGAGGAGGGTCTCAGCTCTGAGGGCACGGAGTGGGGGTGGGGTGGGTGGGGGACGTCGCTCTGAGAGGAGTCTTGGTGACTCCGAAAAACTTGGCTCCTGATCCAGGGAATCTGGGGGCAAAGGGCCCCCAGTGAATCCCGAGGGGAGGGCGTGTTTTGTTACTCTTGGAGAAGCGTTTGGAGACTGTGTGGTGACTGTTTCCTGGAGAGGTAGAGGGGAGCAAGGGGCCTGTGACTTGTGAAAGGGGGCCCTGGCCCCTCTCAGAAGTGGGGGGGAGGAGAACTAGTTAACTGCTGAGGACGCAAGCAGTCGCGTGACTCGAGTGGGAGGGTTGAAAGAGGGCTCTGGAGACTGGGGGGGAAGAAACATCTTGGCGACTTCTGACAGGGGGCCCCCCGGGGCTCTGAGGGTAAGGGGGCGGGGCCCCCGGGGCTTGGAGGGTAGGGAGGCGGGGCCCCCGGGGCTCTGAGGGCAAGGGGGCGGGGAGCCCAGTATCCGTGGGGACAGCAGACTATGCAGTCGTGGACACTGCCTTACCCAATGAGGGGGAGGCCCCTGACCTTGCAGGGGAAGGGGGCCTCATCACTTTGGCAGAAGGGGGGCTCCCAGTAATTACAGGGGGAGGGATGATCGCAGCTATTCTAGACGAAGAGGTCCTTTGGGGCTACGAATAAAAAAGGGGACTCCTCGATTCGGGAGGCCAGGGTCCGCTGCAGTACGGAACAGACGGGGGAGGGGCCTTGCGGGGTCCCAGGAGTATCGCCCCGCCCGATGACAGTCGGGCTGTGCGCAGGTGCCAACCGATCCCAGCCATTTCTCGGTGCTGCTGGACGTGAAGCACTTCTCCCCGGAGGAAATCGCCGTCAAGGTGGTTGGCGACCACGTGGAGGTGCATGCGCGCCACGAGGAGCGCCCGGTGAGCCCGCGGGAGGGGGCGGGGTTGGAACGCGCCGGCGCGAGCCGCGGGCCGGGGGGCGGGGCATCCACAGGGAAGGGGCGGAGCCGCTCAAGCTTCTCTCCCTCCAGGACGAGCACGGATACGTCGCGCGCGAGTTCCACCGCCGCTACCGCTTGCCTCCGGGCGTGGACCCTGCAGCAGTGACGTCCGCTCTGTCGCCTGAGGGCGTCCTGTCCATCCAGGCCGCACCAGCGCCGGCCCAGGCCCCACTGCCGCCGCCACCACCGGCTGCTGCCAAGTAGGGGTCTGGGCACGCCTGAACCCCGGTGCCTCCACAGGCCCCCTCTTTTAAAGCCGACCTGACTCCGCCCAGCCAGATGTCCCGAGCGCGCCAAGACCACCCTCCCACCCAATCTGGAATCCCGCCCTGATCCTAACCTACACTCAGCCCCAATAACCAAGACCTTTCCACTGACACCCCTCCCTCACAACCCCTCCTGCTTTCAAAACCACCCCTCCTCCACCTCCCTGGCTTCCAGACCTTACAAGCACAGCTGCTCAGCCTACAGTCTCCCTCGCATCCCCACTGACCTCACTTTCTTGGCATATCTCATTCGAGACTCCCTCATCTGTTTCCTTCTGACTCCTCCAAGAAAAAATATTCACACCCCATTCGAGCCACTCCTCCCTCTGACACCAAATTTTAGTGTAGACAGCGCCGCCCCTAAAATGGTCAAGCATTTCTACCACCCCTCAATGTCCCAGATCCCCCGCCCAAGACCATCCAGGTCTGTTCCCCGAGACTCTGGATCTTTCCCCTCATTCCAACCAGACACTCCACTTCAGCCCCTCCCATCTTCTGACTTGAAATTCCAGCCCAGCCACCCCTAGACTCTTGAGCCCCTTCTCTGATTTCCACCCTTGTATACCTATGTTCAACCAGAGCTCTCAAGTTCAAACTATACAGATAACACCCCTTCTCCTGAGAATGCAGATGTCATAGGCTCCCATCTCCAACATACCAGACCCCCAGTCACTTTGTCTTGACCCCCAAGTCTCCAAACACACCCCACCTTCTATACTCGTCCTGCCTTATTCTCCAAGTCCCAACCAAGCAGCCCCTTTCCATTACCCACCACCTTTCTTTCTCCTTGAATTCCCTGCTGTCCCATCTCCCCACTGCTACCGAGGCCCACTCCCCCAATAAATGTGCTAAAGCTATGTCAGCTGCTTTCTGTCTGGGCTGGGAAGAATGGGCTGGAGCAAGCAGAGGCTGGTGTGGAGAAAGGGGATGTTTATTGGGGTAAGGACTGGGGCACATCACTGCCGCTCGTACATTTCCCGTAGAATTTTCATGCTCTCTGAGTAACGGAGCTGGTTCCGATGAGAGGCCTCCTTCCACCTGGGGTGGGACCACAGGGAGGGCTTAGCGGTTGCGGCAGAGGCCGTGGGGCCAAGCAGGTTGAGGGGCACTCACCTCTGCCGGATGCGTTTCCAGCGTTGCATGTTGCGATAGATGAGTGTGGAGGGAGAGGGTTCTGGCTCCGAGGGCTGTGTGGACAAAGGCCAGGCTGGGTGGCCGTGCCCAAGCCCCACAATGCCCCAAAGCCCTAAGCCAGCCTGCATACCCACCTCATCAGCAGCAGCACCCTGGATCTCAGGCTGCAGCGGGGATGGAATGCGGGATCTGCAGGCCTCTCCAGGTGGCCCAGGGGCTGTGGGCGGAGGCAGCTTATACACATCACGATTCTTGGTGTTGGTGACCTCTGACCCCTAGGGACACAAGGGCCCAACACAGGGACCAAGAGAGTCAGAGAAGAGGATCAGGCATATACCTTTCACTTCTGCCTTTCCCAGTGATGACAGACTCGGGGTTTCTCCCCTGGGACCTGTACTTAGGAGTTACGTCTGAAGGGTGGGGCCTTAACCAGGGGGACAGAACTGCCTGCCCCAGGATCTGTCTTCAACTGTCCAACCCAGAGGTCCCCACTCACTACTGCCCAGCCAGGGGCCCTCAATCATTCCTGCCTTGCTCAAGGGGTGCCCATCTACTCCGAGGCCCAATGGCCACACCTGTTTGTACTGGGGACCCCTGACCTTGGAGGTTCGTTCTCCCTCCTGGACCGAAGAGGCACCTCTGTCTACCAAGGGTGCTTCATCCATACCCTCAGCCCGAAGGTTCTTATCTGCCTGCCGCACTGGATCCAGAAGTCCTTTGAGGAACACACAGAGCGGTGCCTGTCTACCCCAGTAGCTGGGGGTGGGGTGGGGGGGAACCATCTATCCTTCCTGGCTGTTGGGCGGGGGGTCCACCAGCCATCCCACCTCCTCATCCTCAGGCAGAGGGAGCAGCGGTGAGCTGGGAGAGCGTTCACACTCGCGCACGGAAGGGCTGTTGCGCATCCAGGCACGGCAGATCGGGTAGAGCGGCGTGTTCTCGCTGAACTGGGCCAGGTCCACGCTCCGGTCAAACAGCTTGATCACATACGTGTCTAGGGAGGAGGGGGTGGGAGGGTCACGGACACCCTCCCCAGGCCTGACCTGGCCCGCCCTCGAGGGCCACGGCCTACTCACTGGATCGCTGTGGCCCTCCCTCGGCCAGTCCGTCCTCCACCTCCCTCCTCTTCTTCCTCCGCTGGTGGGGGAAGCGGGCAGAGGGCCTGCGTGGGGAAGGAGAACACTGGGACCAGGGCGGGGGCTGGGGGTCTCCTGTCAGTTGGCTGGGGACCCTGCCACCTTACCGTTTGCCAGTGGCTGCAATGGAACAGTCCCTATGGGGAGAAACAGGGTATCAGCAGGCTGAGCCACACGCAAATGCCACTCAAACCCCCCAAAGGGCACCCTGGGGATACTGAGTTCAAGTCTGAGAAGCTCACATGCACCCCACTAGCCCCTGGATGCCACCAGGCCCCTGGGGCTCTGATGCTAACTGTGAGGGGACCTAAGCTATGGCTGCCATGGGGTCTTTGTCCCTGCAGAGGATTCAGGACTGCTGGGAGGGCGGGGCGGTCAGGGCTCGGTGAAAGCAGAAGTATTTAGCACAGACCCCAGCAACAGATCCCGTCAGCAAACTTACTTGTTGTGGGTGTCTGAGGGGGTCTTCCCTGCTTCCTCATCCAGACGCTCCCTGGAGCAAAAGAGAGCGGTGGGCTCAAGCTTCCGAGAGCCCAGTGGGGGGAGACACTGAGCGGGCTCCCCATCGGGCACCCTCCTCCCTAAGCCAGCCTCTGCGGTCCCATCCAGATTACCACAGGGTCCAACCTGCCAGGGACCCCAAACCCTGGGGCCCCACGCTGCGTCAAGTCCCCACCTGTCCATGTGACTCTTCTCCAGCAGACACTGAAGAACAGCATCCAGCTGGTTCCGGGCCTTGGCCATCTCCAGCTCTGGGGAAAAGGGCGACAAGCGGAAGTCAGTTCCATGCCCCAGGCAGGACAGCTTGGTTGGGGCATAACTTCCAGCCTAAGTCTGGGCCCAGGCGTGCTGAGGGGACAGGGGTTCAGCGGCCATGAGTGACACCTCTTGGTTCCCAGAAGTTCCTATGTGAGCTTGACCTGAGGCAAGTCACCTCACTTACCTCGCTGAGCCTGTTTCCTCACCTTGAATATGGTCTGAGTGATACCTACCTGCCTGGACTGTTTTGAGATTGAAAGAAAGGTTGTAGATGAATCTCTTAGCAGGATGCAATAATATTTGAATAATATGAATGATATGTACAGGGCGCTTCATTATCTGCCAAGCATTGTTCCAAGCACATCACACGTGTTAACTCTGAATTCTCACAATACTCCTTGGAGGTAGATGTGCCTTCCATCTTCATTTACAGATGATGAAGCTGAGGCACAGAGATGTTAGGCTACCGGCCCAAAGTCACACAACTAACAAACTGTGGGGTGGAGGATTTGCTCCACAGCTGAGATTATTAGGCAGACGCTCAAACTGGGCTCGGGACCTAGACTCCAGATGTGCTTTGTTTGGTTGGCAGTGGTGTTATTTTAAATCCCATTTAAATTCAAAGGACAACTTTTAAAAATTGGGAGATTTCACCTAAAATACCCACCTTTGGCATTTTCCCCCCTCAGGAAATGAGATTTGGGCTCCTTTTCCACACGCCACAGGCCCCTGGTTCACCTGACTCAGGTATGGCCTCTGCCTGGCGCTGTCAGCCTGTGTTTGCCCCCTGCTGCCCCAGAACTTAAGGAGGTAATGATGTTATAAATATTCTCCTCTCACCGTTATGGGGTATTTGCTCTTCTCTTCCAAATAGTGGGAGTTCTGGCTTAGTGCTCAGAGGCTGGAAGTACATTAGGGGACATGCTATGCCCGCCCTGGGACTTCCTGAGGCAGCTTCGAGACACAGGGACTCCTGACATCACTCACAAGAGAGACCGTGGGGCGGGCGGGCTCTTTGACTGTAGCAAATAGCCTTGGAGAGGAGACACGCCCATATCCCTCCCTTTAGCTCTTGCCTCTTCCTGAACCTCAGGTCTTAGGAACCCACAAACCCCTAGACACTTCTCCTGGAGATCCCTCAGGTTCCTTCTACCTATTGGGTTGCACCTTGGCCTCAGTGTCTCTTAAAATAACCTTCTTCCTGGCCGATCCCTGGGCTGTGCTTGCCATGGACACCTCCCTCCCCGATGGGCTGTGTGCTTGCCTGTTTGTCACAAAACTCCAGGTGATAAGGACATAAATGAGGATATAAATATCTTCCTCACCCTTGAGGGGTGTTCCCGATCCTCGACTAGCAAGAGTGCTCCTCCCCACCCATCAGCCCCATGGGCTGTCTACTGGCCTGAGTGTCTTTCCTATCTACCCCTCCCTACTCCAATACTCTGGGGCTTTGGTCCTTTCTCTCCTTTGCCCTGGGCTCCGAGCCTCAGTCTCCCCTTCTGAGCCACTCTCCGTAACATTTCTTCCCAAAACCAAATCTGACCCTGATCCTCCCCTGTGGAGAACCCATGACTCCGTGGTGCCCCCGGACAATCTGAGCTCCCCAGCCTGGTGTGCGCCGGCCTCTATAAAACTGCCTACCCTTCTACCCCCACTCCACCATTTGTGGTCAGGCCTCCGCTTCTCCACCTGTGATTTTTTTTTTTGGCATTTGTGGGGCATCTTTATTGATTAATTTCTTGGTTCAGAACCCTCCCTTTGGCGGGTTATTTTCCACAAAATAAAAGTGGAAGTCCTCACTCCCCCCCCCCCTTTTTCCCCATCTCCTCACACTCTACTTCACTCACTGTGTTCCAGCCACACCGGCCTACCTGCTGGTCTCTGAGCAGAGACAAGGTCTCTGAGCATAGAGAAAAGACCTTTTCAATGCTAGTCCCTGTGTGATTCGCTGTTTCCTCACATATCCTCACTCCTACCTGCCTCACTCCTGATCTCCTTATCTTCTCCTGTTTCGTCTTATTCCCACTTATACCATCTAATATGCTACATCATTTTACTAGTCTGGATTACTGAGGGATTACCATCCCTCCAGTCTCGTGTTCCCCTCAGTTTTGGCCCAACGCAAAGAGACTTTTTTCCTCTGGGCTTCAGTTTTCCCATACACCACAGTTCCTACTTCTTAGGGTTATTGGAATATAGTGACTGAGAGGCTTGAAAGTCCCCCCGTACTTCAGGAGCTCAGCACGATGCTTGACTCATCATCACTGCTGGAAATAAGGAGCCTGATGCAGAGCCCAGAAGAGTCCCTCTCATGGTCCCAAGTGGCGTGGGAGCCCCATGTCTTACCGCACCGTCCTGCTCCCGGTGCCACCATTCAGTCTCAAAGCTACCTCGAGCACAGAGCGGGAGGGTAGGAAGGTGGCAGGAACCCTTGACATAACGACTGTCAGCTGGGCTGCAGGCCGAAGTTTCGCAGTTCGCCTCATCGCGACCATCCTAGCCGGACTCCCACAACTGATCATTGAGACGCTCCCCTACAGGTCCCCAGACTTCGGGGTCCTCACCTGATTTCTCCACTTTCACCTTCACCGGGAACATGGTTTGAGTCTGGGGTCTGGCTAGCCAGGTCAGAGAAGTTCCAAAGAGGCTAGGGTCACGAGTCAAGGCCGAAGAGAGCCAGGGAAAAGTCAGAGTTAGGCTGCCAGTCCCCCGCCGGGAACAGGGTCCAGCCGCGACCGCCGCCCTCGCCTCTTCTAGTTTTCCTTTTGTGGGCGGTTCGGCTGTCGCTGCTTTCCATTGGTCAGTACACCTGCCGATCTTGCACCCTGACCAATTGACAGCGGCTGCCTTCTGCTCCCAACCCTAATCCCCACCTTTCTGGGGCGCGGTTTCCGGAAACAAACCAACGACATCCCGGAGCTCTTCCTGGGAGGTGTAGTTCTAGCTCCGGAGTCAACAGACAGAGTAGGCGCTTCTGCGCCGCGCAAAGCACGGTGGGAGACAGCGGGGCACCGCGAAGCTTCTTGGGACTTGTAGTGCCAGAGGCTTCGAGTACCACCTTTTGAATATCTAGCTATTGACAGGGTTTAATTAGCCATATTAGAGCTCCTGTTTCATAGCTAAATCTGGAGTTAGGCTGGAAGCCCTCATACTGAACACTTGCCAAATGCCAGCTACCTGTTCAAATCTCTTTTCAGACACAACCACATTCATTTAGCAAATATTGCTAGTGTGCCAGACACTCTTCTAGTCAGTGGAGACACCATAGTGAACATGACAAAAAGCCCTTGTCTTAATAAAACTTACTTATTAGCAGACGGAAGATAAACGATAAACAAGTGAAACATTTAAAAGGAGATGTAAAAGAGAAAGCCTGAAAGGGACACAGGGAATACCAAGGTGGTGATGGAAATTTTAAATTGGATGGTTAAACCATCAATAGGTCGATTGCTCTGGACAAAATCTCCTACAGAGAATAGGAAATTTCCACTTACAAAATATGCCTTGGTCCAGATAAATTCTAGGAAATAACATTGCAATCCACATTTCTGAGGCTGAGCGGGAAAATGTTTTCAAATGCACAAAGCAGCAGTACAAGATAGCAGCCTCTTGTGATGAAATTATTTTTTAAAAAGATTTATTTATGCATACAAGAGCTCAGGTGTAGGCTGGTGGTTTGAGGGTGAGAGGATTCACCAGAGACAGAGTGGGGAGCAAAACAGGCAGATCTACTGAAATACACTGCTGAGAAGAGCAGTGAGCGAGACAAGAGAGGTCTGCTGTGCCATGTGGGAAGCTCCCTGGCCAGGGATTGAACTCATGCCGCAGCGGCTGCGGATAGCTTCCTAGTGCTGAGACTTAACCCCCTGCGCCACCAGGGAGGCCCTGGAATTATTATTTCTTTCTTGGTTCTGCATTTATAGAATAGGTTCCTCAGCAGAAAAGTTCTTACTTCAGATTATAAGAAGTTTTCAGGGGGAAAAAATGCAGATGTGTGAAACACTAAGCCTTACAAAAAGCAAGCATTCAAAAATATTTCTGAATATGAATGATTATATTTTGCTTCAATGCCCAAAAGATCCCAAGAAGTCTATATACAGAGAATAAGGGTCCTTTATTGGGGGATGTCAACAGAGAACAAAGGAGATGGGAACAGTCTTAGGGGCTTGGGAGTGGGCTTAGAGTAGCAGAGCCCATCCTGGGAGAATGAGCAGCTCCCCAGATCCATGAAGGAGGAGTTGTCAAGGGGTACCCAGGGGTATGGTGAAGGAGAGGTAGTCTCCAAGGGCACCCCAACGGGGCCGGTAGATCTGGAAGATGGTGATCCAGGTAGTGAGTACAATCACCCAGAAGAGGAAGCCCACAGCCGAGCGCCAGACATCTATAAGAGAGAACAAGAAAAGGGAAGGTGGGCCCCTATCAGCTCTCTGGTCTCCCTCAGACCAGCACTGTCTTTCCACCACAGAGCCCTAGAGTTCTCAACCCACCATCATTCCCTCCCACCGAAGGTCCCCACTTCTCCCTCCCTACACTAGATGGCCTCCCTTTATCTGTGCCCTGGACTCACAGCCTTTGATTTGGCTTTGCTCAGTGTACGCGGGAACAATGAATGCTTCTCGGAAGAACCAGAAGATGTTGACCAACCAGAGAAAAGGCAGGAAAGCAAACCCACCTAAAGAGAAAAAACCAAACGGGAATATAAAGCAATGAAGACTTACCCCAAACCCTATCTGGAGGGCCTATTTGGAAGGTCCTCTCCCCTATCCAAGTTCAAATGGAGATCTCTGTTCTCAGGAATCCGTTTCTTTGACCATTTCTTTCTCAGGACCCAGGAAAGCAGCCCTCCAACTCCTCTCCCATTTTGAGACTCAGAAGTTGAGGGCCCAGCCTCCCTCTTCCTCAGGATCCAGGCCCTTCCCTGAGACGCAGGAGCCCGCATCCCCAGCCGCTTCATCCCAATGACACAAGAATCCAAGCCTCCTTGGCACTCTCCAAGCCCCAAGCCCCGTCTCTTCTCTCCTGGGACCCTAGGAGACCACCTCTTACCCAGGTAGTATTTCCGACACAGGTTCAACTTCTCTTCGTTGGACACTCGCTCCAAATTCATAGCTGAGCTGAGGCTGGGTCGTCTCGAGGGTCTGCGGGGCAAGACCCAAGTCTTGACCCTAAGTGACAGATGCTAGAATCGCGAACAACCACACCCCTATTACGACAAAAGGGAGATAAACGGAAGGGTGGGTTTGCTGAAAGGAGACTACCCCCGCTCTCACCAGAAAGCTGGCTGGGTTGAGACGCTCTTTATGTTCACTGCGGTGCGCAGAACGAACCCCCACTCACCAAGCGAGTCTACTTCCTCTGGCTTAAACGCCTTTGCCACTTTCAACTAGGGACGTCTGCGCGAGATGCCACCGCAAGTCTCTCTGGAATTTGTAGTCTTCTTTGGTGAGGCAGAGGGGTGCGCATGCGCCTTCAGGGGCCTCCGGAGGGTGATTGCGTGGGGAGGGCGCTGGCCTCCAACACGCAAGCGCACTAGAGAGTTTGTGAGCGCGGGATAATCGTGCAGAGGCCGCCAAGAACTACACTTCCCAATGCTGTTAAGCAGCGGAAGTGATGTGTGAGCAGCGAGAGTTGAAGGGTTCGGATAAAAATGGCCGAATATTTAGCTTCGATATTCGGGACTGAGAAGGACAAGTGAGAACGGGCGCAGGGAGTGACCCCTCGGGACACCGAGTCCGGGGCACTTGGTTTCGCGGTGTTTGGGCAGCTCGGGGCGGTGTTTCTGGGGTGCCCGGCCTCCCCGGCTCTCGGTTCACCTCTGTCTTTGGACCTCTTCCAGGTTTAACTGCTCTTTTTACTTTAAGATCGGGGCCTGCCGTCACGGGGACCGGTACTCCCGGCTTCACAACAAACCGACTTTCAGCCAGGTGAGACACGGCCCCGAGCCTGGGGTGGGGTGGTTAACGCCTCCCGGCCTTCCCCTTTTGTTGTCCAGTATCACGAGGTCCCGCCTTTTCCGGATTTCCAAGGCCCGCCCTATCCCGGCTTTTTTCTTGTGGGACCTCTGCAGGTTCCTCCCCCAAGGCCCTGCTCCCGGGAACATGGCCACGCCCCGTACGTACAGCCTATTCCTCACTGCTTTGGTTTCCTTAGGAACGGACTTCGTTGATGCACTCCAGATGCTTAGGCTTCATCCTCGTGCGAGGACCCACCCCCAACCTACCTACCCCTGCCGCTTTGCATGCGGCCCCGCCCTTTAAACTCAGGCCCCGCCCCTTTGAAATTCTGTTCAGACCATAGTCCTGCTCATCCTGTACCGGAATCCACAGAACATCGCCCAAACCGCAGACTGATCGCACTGTGAGTGAGGTCTGGGGGCAGGGCGGACTGCCTCGGGCAAGCCACTCCCTGATCCCACCCTACACTCTCCTCCAGGTCCCGTGAGCGATGTGGCGGTGCAGGAACACTGAGCTAACTTCTTCAGGTGAGGGTTGGCAAGGATGGGTTGGGTTTCCTGTGGGCCTGGAGGTCGGCTGAGTTCCTCCTGGTCTTCTACAGGTGTTCACGGAACTGCAGGAAAAGTATGGGAAATTGAAGAGATGAATGTGTGCGACAACCTGGGGGACCACCTTGTGGGCAATGTCTATGTCAAGGAGCCTGCTGTCCCCCCATTAGAGCCCAGGCATTGAAGTGCCTCATGGATACCTCTGAAGTCTCAGAGCTTGAGGTCCATCACTAAATCCAGTCCAGCCCAGAACCGCTAACTAGTCCCCTGAAGGTGTCTGAGTTTGATACGGATCTGGAGCTTCTCCCCTGTCCCGACGCGGGGAGGATGCGGAGCGGGCAGTGGCTGAGCTCAGTAACCGCTGGTTCGGTGTGCAGGCTGCGCATGCTTAGCTGTGTCCTGTCACTGACTTCCGGGAGGCACGCTGTCGGCAGTATGAGATGGGGTCTGGTAGCACAGGTGGGACGGGCGCCTGGAGGCCCGAGTCCTGTGTGTTGAGGGCTGCCAGTGACCGTGGCTCCCTTCATCGGCCTGTCCTCTGCCCAGGGAATGTACCCGAGGTGGCTTCTGCAACTTCATGCACCTGCAACCCACTCTTGGAACCTCAGGCAGCAACTCTATGGACGGGGACCTCGGAGCAGGTACCCCGAGATGAGCCTGATCCTGTGCCCCAATAACAGTGTCCCAAGTTTTTTGTACCCTAAAACTAATCCTGAGCCCCACCACAAGGTCTTAGTCCCAATCCCCAAACCAGCTTAAACTCTAGACTCCCAAACTGAAGACCAGCCTGGTCTCCAGTCAGCCCCTAAGCACCTATCCTGAGACCACCTCCAGCAACGCTAGTTACTTCATCTGTCCTGCCTGTTCCCAGAGCAGAGGCAGACCTGAGGGGTCAACCCTCCACTCCCCAGGCCACTAACTCTCCACTCCTGCCTCCAGGTCACCCCCAAGGTCCCATACTGGTCACTGTCCCCGAGAGAGAAACTGATGACGTTCACCAGACCCCCGGCCCGGCCGCTTCTGAGCCCCTGGTCCCGTTGTCCTCCCCCATGATGGGCACCGGAGTTCCTGGCCAGCACCCTTCCTCGCAGCTCTCTCAGCTTCCCAGCTCCATCTTCCCAGGACCCCGGGCCCCGCCGTGTAGTCTGCCCAGCAGGGCCTTCTGCCCGTCCCCTGACACAGTTCCGTGTTGTGGGTTGCTAGCTTGGAGCCTAGCTGTGGGCTGGAGTTTCCTTTAACGGCCCACATCTCCTGATTAGAAGGGAAGTGGGGTTGGGCTCTGACCACAATCTCAGTTGAAACTTCAGGCAGTAGGTAGAAAAGAAGTGGGTCCAGTAACCTAGAAACCCCCAAGCGGGACTGGGGATACCATTGTGCTAGAACTTCAGCACCTCCATCTGAGGCTTCTCAAGGCAAGATCCTGGTTGTGGCAGGTTGACGGAGCCCCACCCCCCAGGAGACTGGGTTGGGAGATAAGGTAAGGGGAAGTCAAGGGGGAGTCTCCAGTGGGTGCGGGCTGGATCCTCCATGCCTGCTGGCAGTTGTAATAACTACTGCCCAAGCTTGTCCTATGCCGAGCTTACCCTGTACCCTTGTGTGTGAAAAGCCCACAAATTCCAGTAACATTCTTGCCATAACCTTGTGACACGGGTGCTATCACCATCCCATTTTTCAGCTGGGAAAAGAGAGGGCAGGAAGATGGCAAAGGTAGAGAGGAGTCAGCGCAGTGTGGCTTGAGGCCTCACTATCCATTCTGAGGCCCTGTGGCCTCTGACCTGGGTCAGGAGCTGGATGGGGGGCTGTAGATTCCTGAAGGAGGCTGGGGTGTCCTACACACCCACTCCCACTTATTTCTGACCTGATTTCCTGGAAAGTGCGAGAGGCAGGCTGGCCACGCCCGCCCGCCCCCTTCCAAGGCTGCAGACCCTCAGGCCCTTCCAGATGGGGCCCTCGATGCCTCTTGACTGCTTCGCTGCTCCTGATCCCGGCGGCACCTGGAACCTTGACAACCAGTGCTGCGGCAGCTGCCTGCAGCGCTTCGGACCGCCCCCCTGCCCGGGTGAGGAGCAGGGGCTTGCTGGGCGGATCGGATCTCGGGGTGATTGGGGTAGGGGCGCGTGATTGGGGTAAGGGGTGGGTCTTAACGAAGATAAGACCTGAACTCCGAGGTTGAGCTTGTGGAGAAGAGAATTGTGTGGGTTTTGATAGGGGCGTGAGCTGGGGTGAAGGCTGGCGAGGGACCTCGAGGAAGGCGTGGGCGGCGGATAAACCCCGCGTGGGCGGAGCGGGCGGGGAGTGAAGGGGTTGGGCCTGTGTGGAGGTTTGGGGACCGCAAGACTGGGGCGTGGAGGGGGGAGGAGGCGCGGCCGCCGATAGGCTGGGGGCGGGGTCTGCCGCGATAGGACCAATGGGGGAGGGCATCTCCGGCAGGGGGGCGGGGCTTGGCCGCCACCGGTGAGACCTGTTTCCCACCAGGATACGAGTGTTCGGAGAACTGCGGGCTCAGTGACTTTGGCGATCATGTAAAGCACCCCTTCAGACAGTGTCCTCCTGGGCAGTGCAACCCCGACGGCGCGGAGCTCTGCAGCCCCTGTGGTGGCGCAGTCACGGCCTCCACTCCCGCGGGAAGCGGCAGTAGAACGCGGTCTCGCTGCAGGGAGGTGCTGACTGGGTCCCAGAGGGCCCGCCGGGAATGGGGCGGGCGTGGCCCGGGTCTGAAGGGCGTAGGAAGGATGGGGGGAGGGGACGGCCCCAGAGGAGAGGCTAGGGGTGGGGGCACAGACCAGAAGGTAGGTGAGCCGCCTGGGCTAAAGCAGTGGGGGTGGGGCCTGGGTCAGGAAAAAATGTGACCCTTATCGATGTGTACCACGATGAAAGCTTTCGGTGAGAAGGTGGGGGTGGGGCGTACCTTCCCCTGCTTTACTCCAAGCCATTTCCAGAAGCCAGTTCCTACCAAGGAGCCCTGCATCCTGGCCACTCCCAGTCTCTCAGGGCCATCTCAGCCTACTGGGCAACTTTCTGCCTTCCCGGGTTTTGTCCTGCCCGTGTGCTGGTTCTGCTCACAGCAGCCATCCTCCTGCTCGCCCTGCAAAGGCGCCGCTGCTGCCACCGCCCGGGGAAGGCTGGCCTCCACCCCGTCCTCGCTTGGTTTGGGGGGATTTCAACACCCACACCCCCCAGTCCTTGCGCCAGTCCACTCCGGGGTCCCTGGAGGCGTCGGAGGCAGGGGATTCATGGAAGGCCGTCTCTGCCTCCGCTCCTAGGCAGGGGTTAGTCTGGGACACCCCGAGGAGGGGGCGGCGGCTGGGAAGCTACCCTTCCTCCCCTCACCTCTCAGTTGTCTCCCAGAGCTGCTGGCTTTGGCATCAGAGCCCGTCTTGCCTCCTGGATGAGCTCGAAGTGCTGGAGGAGCTGATAGTGCTGCTGGACCCTGAGCCTGGGCCAGGTGGGGGAGGGACGGCCTGTGGCACCACCAGGCACCTGGCCGTGCGGTACGGCCTGCCCGCTGCCTGGTCCACTTTTGCCTACTCCCTGCGGCCCAGTCGCACACCTCTGCGGGCCCTGATCGAGACGGTAGTGGCAAGGGAGCCCTCCGCCTCCCTGGGCCAGCTCAGCACACACCTGGCCCAGCTAGGGCGGGCAGATGCGCTGCAGGTGCTGTCCAAGCTTGGCTCACCTGGGGCTTGCCTGGCCGATACTCAATAAAGCGTCTCTTAACTAAGTGCCTGCAGTCGGCTTCATTATGGGGCCCTCCCAGAACAGTCTGAGGCTGACGGGCTCCTCCCAGGCCCAGGCTTGGTGCGGGGTGAGGACAAACAGCAGCGCCTCTCTGCCCCCAACAGCAGACAAATGGGAAGACCACCTCTCCAAACATTGACAGACTTTATTGTGGGGGGTTCCCACCTGGGTTCCCACCCTCTTAAATAAAAAAGTGCATAGAAAAGAAGGGATTTAGAAACCTTTGTACAATATCTACATCCTGGGCCCCCAGGGCACGTAGGGGGCGATTGCTGGGTGGGCTGGAGGGGTGGAGGCAGGGCCCTTGCCACCTGCATGCCCACATCCACCCTGAACATGAGGGTGGGGGTGAGATGCTCCAGGAGGAACTGGGGAACCCCCAGGCTCAGGGCCAGATGGCAGCAGGGGTCACGGGGTCACGGTGGGCAGCCACGGCCTCAGTTAAGGAACCGACGGCAGCGCTTGGCGCCACAGTTGCAGGGCAGCTTGTTGCTGGCGTCCTCGATGGGGAACTTGTAGTCGTAGGTGAGCTCCTCACCGCGCAAGATGCGGCGCAGGGCGAAGATGACGATGTGCTTCTGGCCCTCCACGTGGATGACTCGGGAGAAGCAGTTGGGCTCACACGAGTGGTTGATGAAGCGGGCGGCATTGCCGTGCATCGTTGCGTCCACGACGTCGAAGTCATCCATGCGGAACATGTAGCACCCGATGCCCTGGGGGGCAGGGACAGTCGGTGTTCTGTTCCCGTGGGCCAGCCCTGCCAGGCGCGCCCGGCCCGTGGCCCGGCACAGCCTACCTTCCCGTCGTAGAACTTCTCGCGCTTGTCAGTCAGCACGGAGCGGATGACGATACCAGAGTACTCGATGACCATCTCCCCAGCGTCGATGTTGCGCTTGCAGAACAGGCCCCGCCCATGGATGGCAGATCTGCAGGTCGGGAGGGGGAGGGGGAGCTCAGGGCTAGCGGGACAGGATCGACAGCCCCACACCAGGGCGCCTGTCCATCCACCTACGGGGCGTCCTCCCCCTGGCCCCACTGACCTGTAGACTCCCACAGCCTCTTTGGACGTCTTCTTGAGATGGCGAAAGCGCATGGCCATGGGCAGCTCCAGGCTGGTGGCACGTCTGGCGGGGGCAGCAGCGTTACACAGCTGGTACCCAGGACTGCCCTCTCTTGTCCCTGGTCCCTTCTTTCAAGACCCGAACGGACCCCCAGCACCCGGGCCTGCCCTCTGTACCTGGTGGACCTGAGCTGCACCTCATCCTCCTCCTCGTCACAGGCGGCCCCCTCCGGGAGCACGCGGTGCTGAGAGGCCAGGAAGTTGAACATGTCAAAGGTGCACTTCCTGCAGGCGAGGAACGAGGAAGGGCGCTCACAGCCATCCCTTCAGGGAGACGCCGCCTGCCTAGTCGACTGGGGCCTACTGCAGCCTCAGAGGACACTACAGCTGAAGGCCAGCAGAAGAGGACGGGGGGACCGTTTTCCGGATGGGCACCCTAAAAGTAATTCTCGGAGCAGCCTGGCGTCTTCTCCCCAGGCCTCAGCTTCCAACTGGTAGAGACGTGATTCCCACCCGAGATCTCCCACCAGGCACCCCGATCCAGGCATCACACCCCAGACCTCACCGGAGATAGACCTCTGCTCGGGCCGCCCCATGGGGATTCAGGGGTGGCTCCTCCTGGCCCTCTCCCTGCTGGTGGTAGCGGAACTTATAGTGTTGGCAGCGCTGGGCGCCCGGCAGTTGCTCTGCCAGGAAGATGACCGCGTCATGGTGGATGCCCAGGAGCCTTGCCCCACTCATTCCTGGGGAAAAGTCAGAGATGAAGACACGAAGCCATGTCAGAGGCCCGCCGTGCCCTGGGAGGTCTGCGCCCGCTCCAGTGGCCCCGCGGCGCCCCACTCACCACTGAAGGAGAGATGTCTGAGGCGGGCATGCCCTCGGGCCTCCTGCACCTTCTCGATCAGAGTTCTCCACGCCCCTGGGGAGCGGGCAGGGCCCAGCAGCGTCAGAATGGTGTCCTATGGGCCACTGCCCTCCCGCCAGCACCACCCCCACTCACCCTCCAAGCTCTCTGCCTCCACGCTGAACCCATCCTCACTGCTGATCTCAAAGCGCAGGTGCGGGCCAGCTCGTTTTGGGGCCTGGTTCTCTTTGTCCTCTGGGGATGGAGGCTCTTCCTCAGAGCTTGAAGCTTCACCTGGTCCCAAGGAGCAGGTCAAAGTAGGTGAGGATTCCCCTTCCTGGACTCAGACGCCCCCAGTTCCCCAAAGCTCTCCCTTCCTCTGGGCATAACGCGGACTGGGGTTGGATGGTCCTCGTCTTGCTCTGATTCCCCAGTGAACCCTACAGACTGGGTATTTTTTTTTTTGTTTCTAAAGGGCCCCAGGCCTTTTTCTGCAGACCTTGGGTAAATGAGCAGTTCCAGAGACCTGAGTGCTGTGGCTGTGCGGGACTCGTGGCTCGATGCAAGCAGCTGGCCATCAGTGCTCACCTACCCTGCCCGTCTCAGAAAACTGACGAGGCTGGAGAATTGCATTTTGCACGTAATTTTTATATGCAGCACATTTCTGTAACTATTATGTTATTGGGTTGTTGGAAAAGTCATGATGCATTTTTGCTTGAAAAAACAAAAAATACCGCATGGCTTTTCTGATGACCCAATATTATAGGGGCCACACGCACAGACTTGAGTACAGTCATGTTATGAACTAGTGAAGAGATTGCTCAGGAGCTAAAGACAGAGCAGACAGGACTTGCTGGTGCAGGAGAAAGGGATGTGAAAGGAATCACGGGCAACTCTGGGGCTTGGGGTCTGAACAACTGAAAGGATATAATGGCCACTGAGTGAGATGGTGCGTGGGGGAGGAGTGAGTTTTGGACATGCTGAGTCCACGGTTCCTCACAGAAGCCTCCCCTTGCAGCCCGTTGGGTACCGCAACGGGAGCAGTCAGCCAACTGGGGGCTAGTAAGATGTGTGCGGGGAGCGGGTTACAGTCAAGAGGCTAGATGCAGAACCCGGGCATGTGTATGGAAAAGCCAAGTCCAGAATGTCGAGAGGGCGGGACAATGAGAAGGCGCGAGCAGAGCGGCGAGCGGAAGGGGGTGCCGGAAGCCAGGGAAGAAGTCCTGCAAAAGGGAGGCCTCAGCACACCCAATGCTTCCGCTGCCTCCAGGAAGTGGACAGGGCCGACCCCTGTACTCGAGTGGCGCGGGGAGCGCGACGCGGAGAGGCAGGACTCACAGGGGCACTTTGTCCATCGCTTCTCTGGGCCAGCCTGCTACACACGAGCCCTTCCAGACCTAAGCAAGCCCCTAAGCCTGACCCCCGGCATCGCCAGACCTCCGTGCCCAGGGCCTGGCGTCCACTAGTCCCGGCCCCACTCTCCGCTCCACTCCGCCCTCTGCACACAGCAGCTGAGCCGCAGGGCCCTGGCCAGATCCGCCGCCGCCGCCTTCTTCCTCACTGTCGTTCTAAGGCGCTGTGCACTTGCTAATGCCCGTGTCTGGTCCCTCCGGGCAGGGACCTTTGGTCACCGCCTCTGCCACCTCCAGACGCACTCTCTAACCCCGGAAGCAGCCGCTCAGTCAAGCACTCTTGGGCCTCATCCTCGGCTTCCACAGTCAGCGCGCAGCTGAGCACCCATCTGGCGGGGCTGGTGTCGCAGAGCCCCGCGCCTCCTGCCCCGCACAGCAGAGCAGCGCCTCCCTTCCCGCCTCACCCTCCAAGCGCCCATCCTGCAGACCAAGGTGTCTGCCAGTCCACTCGCCGCCCCTCTTCCCGCCATGTCCGAGGCTGCTACGAAGCAAAGCCGGCCGCCATCCTCGCCCGCTCCTGCCCATCCCCAAGCCACCTCTACCCTCGCCCTGGGCTTTGCGGCCTCAGGCTTCACACTGACCCTCCAAGCTGCTGCCCTGCCCCACCTCCTCCTCCCAGTTCCTGAGCTCAGCTTCCAGCAAGGTGCCCGGCTGTTGCCTGGGCTTCATCAAACCCAGTCTTCAATTCTGGATTCTGAAGCAACAGCCCCTCCCTCCTGCCCACACAGCACACCCACCCGAGCCCCCACCACGGCCTGGCACCTTATGGCAGCGGGACAGCTGACCACGCCCTCCCCTGGGTCTCTGGCTAGGCACACGGAGGACACTGCAACTGAAGGCACGGCACGAGGGACAGTCTCTTCACGGGAACTCTAGAAACGACTGCGGAACAATCTCCTCCTGTTTCTGCCGCCGCCTGGGTCTCAGGTGGGTTCTATTCTTTCTGGTCGCTGCCCAGAATTGCATCTTCCACCTTACCAGGTGCCTGGCCCTCTGGCCCTGAGACACAGGCTCTGAAACCCTGCCCTGGGCTCCTGGGCGTGCCAGTCAAACCACCTTCAGGAGACGTCTCACACGGAGCTACAATTTCTGTTTTTGACACAAGTTATAAGCTTCCTGAGGACCTCTGTTAGCTCCAGCACCCAGCCTCAGGCTCCCGCCCAGGCGGAGGGGCATGTGCAGCGTCCAGCGGGGGTTATTTCAAGGGGAGCAACCCTGTGGCTGAGGCAGGTTCCCAAGGCGGCAGTGAGAGGGGAAGGCCGATTCCTACCTGAGTAGTGGTGCCACTGGGACTCAAGCAGCAAGTCGGGGGGACCATCAGATGTCCGGGCAGCACCGCCATCTGGAAGTGGCAGCAGAGGCGACCGGTCCTGGAGGGGCCTATGAGGAGAGACCTGTCAGAAAAGGGAAGGGACAGAGGCCCACAGCCTCCAGAGAAAGGCCCTGGCTACTCACCGCGGGCTGTCCTCCCCAGCGGGCGCCCCAGGGTCATCCAGGTCCAGAACTCCACGCACAGTAGGCGTTTTCATCCTCACTCGGCTAAACCTTGGGGGAAGCACAGGCGGCTGAGCTGCCTGGAGCCTGCTGCTCTTGGCCTCCTTCCGCAGCCTCAGGGTATTCACTTACCCGCCGCCACTAAGCCCTGGACCCTGGGGGGGATCCTCCAAGGACTCCCCGTCTTCCTCCAGCCGGGGGGT
>PVIJ01001658.1:178718-189690 GCA_004024925.1 Scalopus aquaticus
AACACCAGTGTCAATGGAGGGGGTGGTGGGGGTGGGGCAGGGCGGACCACCACTGGCAACATACCCAGCAAGGGACCTGGGGGCAGAGTCCAGGAAGTGGGGGCCGCGGGAGGGAGTGGAGGGGGGAGAGGCGGCTGCTTCACTGGGGGTGAGGCAGGTTCACCCTCCCCAGCCATTTTCACGAACACTTGCCCCAGCTTGTTGACAAGGATAATTTTGGATGTGGCAGGTTTGGGGGGCTCAGGGGCAGGGCCAAGGCTCAATACCCGGACCCCTGGGGCCCCAGGGAGCCAGGCAAACGTCCGGGTGGGGTCAGCTGGGCTAGGGGGAAGGGCCTGGGGGGGCTGGCTGCCATTGGCTATAGGAGGTGGTTGGGGGAGCGGCTCCTCTCTGGGCCCAACACCTCCCTCCCCCGGCCCCCCCAGGTTCTTCAGCACAAAATCCACAATCTCTGACGGCAAGTCCTCAGGAGGCCGGGCCCTGTCCCCCGCGGCCCCGATGACCCCAGCCCGGCCTGCCCCCGGCCCTGCAGGAGGAGCGCCCTGGCCCCGAGGCTGCTGGGCGGCCTCGGCCTCGCTGTCTGTGCCGTCGTCCACGCCATCCAGCTGCTCGATGCGGGGGGCTCCCGAGAGGGGCCCAGGTGCCAGGGCGGGACCAGACACCACAGTCACAGGGAAATGGACGTAGCGGGGGGTGGAGTTGGTTTCTTCCTCTGAGCTGTCCGCGGGGCCCCCATGGCTGCTCCCCACTGCCCCGGCGGCCACGATCTCTTCCTGGAAGGGCTCGGTCCCCAGCAGGGTGGCCGCAAAGTCCAGGTCAGCAGCACTCAGTCCTGACACCACCTCCATGTCCTCAAAGTCTGGGCCCAGGTCTTCAGGGGGTGGTGGGGGAGATGGGGCCAGGCCAGGGGGAGCCAGCTCCCCTGAGGTAGGTGTGAGGGCTCTAATGACTGAGGTAGGAGGGGGCACCCTGAGCTGAGGGGAGGTTCTGAGAGGGGGGGAGGCCCGTCGTGATGGTGGCAACCGGGGGGCCAGGGGGCTGGGGCGACGGGAGCGTCTGGGGGGAGCTGGGAAGTCCGGGTCTCCTACTGTAGGGATGTGGTGGGTCAGAGAAGATGGACTTCCTGTTGGGAAAGGGTCAGGGTGAGTTCTTACCTCATCCCACCCACCCTCTTTTCCTCCCCTCCCCGCCCCTCCCGTGGACACTCTGAGGTACTCACCAGGGGAGGGCAAGGGTCCGAAGGAGACAACCCCCAAGGGCCTCCGGGATGGTGAGTAGTTGGGCACTTTGATTCGAGCCCCCAAGAAGGAGCGGGGGGCTGGAGGGGGGTTGCTTGGATCCAGCCGAAGTGGGGGGTCCAGGTTCTGAGTGGGCGAGTGGTGCTCAGGAGCTCCAGGCGTAAGGGCATCTGTATCTGGCAGGGGATCCACATGATCTGGGGGCTCTAGAGAAGCAACAGAACCACATCGTGGGTGGCAGGGGCTGGCTGCTGAACCCCCGTCACACGCACCCCCCCCCGCCCCGCGCTCAGCTGCTCGCTCCTCCTCCTCAACAGGTCACCACAGGCACTGACTCCCAGTCCTCACCCAGGCCCCAAGCTCCTCCGTGCTTCTGCGAAACCTCCACACAACTAGGTCAGGGCCCCTTTGTGACCCGTTTCTCCACCTGTATCTCCCCCATCCTGGGCCGCCTACTGCCTTTTCTGATTAAGGCTCCGCATGCCAAGAGGGGCGCTGCAGCTCTCGCACGGCCAGTCCGACCACTTTCTTGCCCGCGCCGCACAGCCCGGCCACATCAAACGCACCCGCCCATGCCGATGCTTCCGCGCCCCGTGGCCTGCTCCACCCGACCTCCCCCTGCCAGCATTCCCGGTTTCCAGCCGGGAAGGCTGCACCCGCCTCCCCTCTCCATGTCACGCTCTGCCTTGGAAGAGGCCCCTTGTCCACCAACAATCCACAGCTCTTCCTCCATAAAGCCCGCTGACCCCCCGCCGTCTCCAAGCTCATCCGGTGCTCCGCCGCCCAGCTCTCAGCCGAGACACTCAGTGCCAGCATGGGTGCCAGAGGGCCGCTTTGGGGATCGAGCAGTTCCAGGTTCAAATCCCGGCTCCACCACCAGGTTACGGGGAGAACAACTGCCTCTTCAGGCGGCAGTACCACAGGGGGCGGTGGGGAGCATTAAGAGTACGAGCCCAAGGCAGGTGGCCCACTGCTCCCTACATCTGCCGGAAGCTGCTGTCCCCCCAAGCAGGTAGCAGGGTGCTGGCCCCTCACGCCCCGTGAAATGCTGGCCCCGCGCCTGACCACGGGCTTAAGGGAGGCGGGTAACCGATGGCAAGCGCGGCGTTCAGAGAAGAGACGCGGCGGTTCCGAGGCTCACCTAAGGGAGGGGCAGGGCTGTGCACAATGGTCTGGTTCTCCTCTGCTGCTTCCAAGTGAACCGGCTCTTCCCGTGGCCCCCACGGCCGATACTCCAGAATTCGGCACCGATACCAGCAGCGCCGCCGAGCATCCACCGTGCTCCAGTACAGACGGGAGCACCTGTGGGGGGCGCGGATACCAGAGGCTCAGGACAACCGGGCGTGTGGGCTCCCGTCCCGGCGTCCCCAGCCCACCCAGGCGCCAAGCTCTCACTGGTAGCCAATGGGGAAGAGCCGCCCCTCGCAGTCCGAGAGGTCAGACAGCGTGCCCAGGGAGTCGATTCGGATGGAGCCTGCGGGGCAAAGGAGACAGACGTCAGGCGAGAGGGGCCAGTGGGGTCAGGAGGCTGGGCACGGGGCACTCAGCTTACCAATGAGCACATTGATGGCATCCGGTTCGAGACCCGTCAAAAACTTCCGCTTGAAGTTGATGCCCTCAAAGTCCACATAGACTCGGCGGAGAACATCAAATCCGTCAGGGGTCACGATCTCCTGGGAGGTAGGTGGCGAATGGGGTTGCTGGATTGGTGGGTGGCGAGGGGGATTCGAGGGAAGGTTCTGAAGGCAAGGACTGGACAGTCGGGGGCTTGGCTAAAGGACGCCAGGAGAACAAGGAGGAGACACTGAGAGACAGCAGGGGCCAGGACTGAGGGGTCACAGGGGTCCCTGAACGGAAGGGGAAGAAAAAGCAAGGGGACGCAGTCTCCCCCCAGTTCTAGCCCACCTTGCCATCCAGCAGGTCTGTGTGCTTCTGGCAGAAAACTTTCTTGTCATCCTGGAAGATGCAGTAGCTGGCCCGGGCGCACATGAAGTGGAAGTTGCTGAGGCAGGAGGAGAGACAGCAGCCCACAGTGGCCCCAGGCTTCAGGCAGAGCTCGCAGCGCTGCGGGTGGAAGGGGCTGCTGAGGGGAGAGGCCAGGGACCGGCCAGGGTCTGACACTCAGCATCGCTGCCCACGAGCCCGCCCGGGGCCCTGCCGAGCGGCGCCGCACACAGCAAAGGCACCACCTCTCCCAGCTGCACCAGGGCCAGCGGCACATCAAAACTATTTCAGATTTTTTGAAGCAGAGCGTCACAGTAGGGAGAAAAATAACAACAGCCCGCTTCCTGAGCAGCAGTCGTCATCGTCTGTCCCCACGCTATCCTGGGACCCCTTCTACTCCACTTGAGCCTCACCCGTGTGCCCTGCAACAAGCGCCCCACTACCCCACCTGCCGTGGGATCTGGAGGCGCTCTGCAGGAAGTCCCGGCCCAGGAAGCTCGCCCCACAGGGGCACGGAACTGAATGTCACACTGTGCGGAGCGCACCAGCACAGCTTCTACCAACAGACCTTCCAGCTTGTGTTTCCCAGGCCCAGACCCCACCCTGCTCTGGTCAGAGCGCAGACAGGAAAAAAGCAGCTATCGCTGCGGCACCAGGCCGCCAGGCCAACTGAGGAAGGCGGCAAGGATAAGCAGCGCAAGAGCTTGCTGGTGGGGAGCGTGGGCCCCAGCGCGGTCTCGAGAAGAGGGCTCGCCCGAGGCCCCTCCCGGCCATGCCCTCACCATCTGCCTCCCTCGAGCCACAGCTGCATGCACGTTCTTAAGGGAGCCGTCGTTTTCCTCAAACACTTCGGCTGACCAAATGGCGCAGTTGACGTGCGTCCACTCGTTCTGCCCGATGTACAGGAGCCGGCCCGCCTCCTGGGAACAGAGCAGTGGGGTGAGGGAAGCTGCCCAGGGCCGAGGCTTCACGGCGTGGGGCTCCACGTGGCAGCCCTCACCTTTGAGTCTGCGTCCCCATACTTGAGACAGAGTGCACACTGACGGGGGTCTTCCAGGTGTGCGGGAGCAGCTGGATCCTTGCCCTGGCAAGCTGGGGATGAAGGAAGGGAAATCCCAGACTCAGGATCCAGAGCCTGACGCCCCAACACAAGGGCTCTGGCCCCCAGCCCCTACCTACCAGCACCCGCTGAGGGGTCTCCTGGAGGCTGCCCTGACTCTGGGATCTCCGGGTCCTGCTGTCTCCACTGGGCGTAGACGTGGTCCAGGGATGGAGGCAGCACGGCGTTGGGAAGGACTCCGCTGTGGACAGGTGGGGTCAGCGTCTGACAGGGCTAACAAGGGGGCTGGACTGGGGCCCGCCCATGGTATCCGCCTAAACACGTCATGCGCGACACTCTGTCTTCTCTTCACATGGAAGTTTCTGTCTCCCAAACGCCTCTCATGCCGCCCTTTGCCACATGAAATGATGGTCCTCACACCTATGGTCTCTCTTTCTCCCCTTATCAGCCTGGACGCCATCTCTTCTGAGAAGCCTTACTCCCCAGGCTCCACCAGGTGACTCCCCTGGGCTCCCACAGTCCCCTGGGCTTCCTCTGGTCACCTGGGCCATCACTGACTGCCCAACCCCCAACACTGCTTTGCACACAGCAGCGGCAGAGTGAGAGCCGGCTTCTCCAGAGTCTGCTAGTCAAGAACCACCGAGGATGCTGTCCTGTTCCACCACCCTCCAGACCCTCAATCTGCTCCTCATCTCTTCTGGGTCCAGCCTGACCTCAGGACTCCCAGGTGCCCTCACTCCCTGGTTCCCGTCCTGGGCCCAGCCCTGCTCACTTGGGCAGCCGGGTACTCCGTCGCCAGTACTTGGGGTCGTGGGCGTCGAACCAGCCGAACGCAGACTCTAGCAGCTGGGGAGTGGGCAACAGAATGAGAGATGGCGTCCCCAGAGGTGAAGGGGGCAGGGTCTGAAGGTCTGAAGGACCCACTTTTCCTCCCACTCCCACTCAAGCCAACGGCAGGCGTCTCCCAAGAGCACACCTTCAGTAGGAGCCCCTTCGTCTGGCCTCCGGCCCGGCGCTCTGGGGTCTCTCCTTCTTCTGAGTGCCTCATCAGAATGCCCACCATGTCCTCCATGAAGCTGTGCTGTAAGGGGTTTTGTTAGGATCCACGCCCCCACCCCGGTGGGCCCCCCTGGTCCTGTGTCCCACTCACCACGGACTTATAGTGGCCTTCCTCAAAGCGCTGACTCACGGCCTGCAGACCGCAGGGTCCTGGGTGCAGCTGCTTTCCATCCTGCCCACACTGAGAAAGGAGGGAAGTCAGCTGGGCTGGCGCTGGGCTGGCCCCACCCCGCCGCCCGAGCGCTCAGACCTGGGTGCACAGCAGCAGCGGGCCGGCCGCCTTGGAGCTCAGCAGGCCCTGGAGCACCTGGCGCAGGCCCCCCTGGAGAGCCCCGCTTAGGGCCTCTCGCCAGCGGGGGTGCGCGGCCCCAGCACACGGGCCACAGGTGTAAAGCACCGAGTCTGGCAGCCCCGAAAGGATCTCATAGTCTTCATCTAGAACAACAGGGGTGAAGAAAAGAGGGGGGGGTTTTGAACACCCCAACAATGCCAGGGATATTTAGGCCACACCCGAGGCACCCTGCCCACGCACCTGAGAGGCCCTCACACTTGGCGTGCACCCAGTGGTCACACTGTGCGCACTGCATCATCTTGCTCTCGTAGTCGTTGTCTTCGTAGCAGCGGGTGCAGATTGGGCAGTAGTTTCCTGGAGAAACAGGGCAGAAGGGACGTCAGAGGGGCTGAGGCCACTGTACCATCTGGGCATCAGCCATCTCTCGACTGCCGCAACGGGGGTGTCCAACGTGCTCCATCTTGGGTCCCTACCAGTCCCAAAAAGTTGGCTGAGGGAAAAAATCTCTTCCCTAACTCTACAGCCCTGAAGTCTCACAAAGAATAGGGTCTTGCTTAACTTGTTGCCTGAGTAAATGGGGAAAGCCCAGGCTTGCAAACAGCTCAGCAGACCCGAGGTTGCAGGAGATTATCTCAGGGACAACAAAGAGGTCGGGGTTCCAGACCCTTTACTCTCACCGTCCTGAGGGACCCTGTGTCCCTCTATTCTGTGTACCCTGGAGAGAAGGGAAGGCCCCAGGGTTCAAGAGGATGGAAAGCCACTAAGAAAGGGCATTTCTAACTGCCTGTCAAGGAGGTTGGCCCACTCCCTGGTGGCCCCCCAGGGTCCATTTCACCTGAAAGGTCCCCACCTTTCTCAAAGAGCTGGGTGCACCTGGGGCAGAGGCTGTAATCGCCGGACCACTCGACGTCCCAGTTCTTGCCTGGAGTCGCGCCACAGCTCTTACAGCGTACGCAGGCCGAGCAGATCTGGGGAGTGGGGCAATGTTAGGGGAGAGCCCCACACCAGCTGGGTAGTGCAAGGGAGATGGGCCAAGAGGAGCGGAGAGCAGGCAGGAGACAGACAGGGACGGATGGGTAAGGGAGCAAAAATGTACAGGAGAGGCGAGGAGCAGGAAGAGGACGGAGAGAAAGAGGCCAGAGGGAGAGGCCGAAGTGGGGAAACTGGCCAGGGGGGTGGGAGAGAGAGAGGGAGGGAGGGAGGAGAGAGGTGCAGGGGTATGGGGGGAGATTCTGAGCCTGGGGCTGTGAAACCCAGGCACCTCTAAGACCAGGCCATACAAACTACACACAAATCTTATCTGTGTGAAGTGTTTGGAAAGGAAACACGCTGACCCATGTCTCCTAAGAACCTCCGACCTTCCCCGTCTCACCAGAGCCCTGGCCCAGAGCAAGCTTGTGGGGTGGGGTGTTGAAACTGAACTCCAAGGGGTGTGGGTCTCATCTCTCACCCAGTGGCGCCGTTTGCGTGTAGCCCGCGTTGGGTAACTGGGCCCCAGGCAGGCAGGGTGGTAAGCATGGCGGCAGCGCTCACACTCTAGAAGGTGCTGTTGGATTTGGAGAAAGAAAAGTGGCAAAGTCCGCCAGCACAGGGATACCCCTCTCCTCCACGCCTCCACCTACCCCAAGGCCCGCGCCCAGACCTTGGATCCCCGGCCTTTCCGCCCACAGACGTGGCAGAACTTGCAGCGGCGGCAGCACCAGGTGTCATGATGTTGGGGCAGGGGTCGCTCGGCTTCCTCCAGGCAGAAGGGGTGGAAAGGGTCACAGCAGACTTGGCAGAACACCAGCTAGGGTGGGGGAGAGCAAAGAGACGCAGCGTGAGACCAAGGGACCATGGAGCGAGGCCCCACTGAGAACAGGCAGTGCGGGCCAACGGACACTTGGGGTTTGTGAAAAAAGGCAGGGGTTCAACCTCATGCAGGCCTTTACTGGCACACAGCAAGCACACCATCGGCGGGCCCCCTGGCACGGACGTGAGCACGCTCAGGCCACCCATCAGCCACACGTTCTCTAGGTCACAGTCCTCCTGAGGGGAGAGAGAACGCGGCTCAGAGCAGCCGGCAGCCCGGGACAGCTCCGTCCTGGGAGCCCTGGCTGCTCAGAAGCAGTCAGCAAGTTTCTCGCAACAGGCCCCGCAACAGCCCCTCCACCTCTCCTTCCGCCAGGGCCGCACCTTGAAGTCCACGCGGACCCGGTGCACGCCGTCAGGGGACTTTTGTTTTCCAGTCCAGCCATTGGGGAAAGAAGCAAAGGGGCCAGGGGCCAAGGCGTCCTAGGAGGGGTGGCGCCGGTCAGAGAGCTGCCGCCCCGCCCCTCGCGGGCGTCGCTCCTCACTGGCCTCTCCCTGGCCCGCCCAGCGCTGGCTTTTGCCAGGATCCTCCCTGGTGCTCGGGGAGAGGCCAGCCTCAACGAGGGCCCACCCCACTCCGCGTGGACGAAGCACGAAGCACAGCCTCGGGGGAGCCCATCAGCTCGACTGCTGGAAGCCCCTGGAGGGTGAGAGCCCCGCCTCGCCCAGGGCTCAGACTCCGTGCCGACCTTGTCCAGGCGTCTCCGGGCCTTGAGCTGTAACACAGGCTGCAGGGTGGGTTTGCGGGGTCGGCTCTGCTCCTCAGGTTCAGGTACTGGCAGCTCTAGGCAGGACACATCAGCAGTGAGTTCCTCTCTCCCCTGCCCGACTCCGTAACCCCCAAGTGTTACCTGGATCCCCTCGGCCTTTTCCAGTTAGCCAAGGTCCACTGTGATGACTCTCAGGCCTTGCTCAGTAAGCTACTGAAAACCTCACACGTCGCCGTCCCTGTCCACCTAAAACCAGCCCTGGCTCTACGCTCAAGCTACTTTCTGACATACCCAGGGGGCCCTAGAGCCCGGAGCCCCGCCCCGACTACACCAATGACAGGACTGATGGTGGAAGCAACAAGCAATCCTCACCATTCTCTCGGGGGGTCCGACGCCGAGGAGCAGGGGGACCCCCAGGCTCCGAGTCATCCGAGTCCTCGAAGATATCATAGGAGGGTCGCTGTTTGACGCAGCGCCGGGCTGACTTGCGCTGCAGTAGGAGGGAGTCCTGCTCCTCGGGCCCTTGGGGGGCCACCACCTCCTCCCGGGGCCCCCCAGCTCCCGCCCCCCGGCGTGGGCCTGGAGGACCAGGGGAGGCCTCAGGAGATTCATCCGAATCCCAGGGCAACAGCGTCTTCACTATCGTCCGGCCTGTGGGAACAGGGGACTTAGTAGGATTTGAGCTCCGTCAGGGACACGGGACACTGGAATGGAGAAAAGCCGGAAAGCAGTGGGGCAGAAGACAAGTAGGGAGAGGCACAGAGCAGCACGCGGTGGGAACAACAGAGGTGGGGGCTGTAAAACGGAGAGAAGCGAAGGAGACATGGGGTTCCCCCACTCCATGAATCTAAGTGAGGATGCACACAGAAGGACCCCCCAAGCCGCGTTACCTTTTTTAGCCAGTCGCTCCATCTTCCGAGCCTCTATCTTGTCGCACTTACGGTATCTGGGGAGGGGAGCAGCACGTCACCAGGGTAAGGGACTGTGGTCTGGGGGAAGAGAGGAAGCTCTCCACCAGGATGCCAACCCCACTGCTCTGACGGGGCAGGAGGCCTGGGTGACTGCCAACCAGGGGTGAGAACGGAAGCTGTACCCCAGCTACTCACACGCAGCACTGCTTCTTGGTGTTGGGGCCCCCAAACTTGGGCTTGTCCAGGCAATTGACACAGGACCCACAGTCCTGCACGCGCAGGCAGCCCCGACAGTGCCCACAGCGCGCCATCCGCATCTTCTTGCCGTGGTGGGAGGGCAGCGAGCGCCGAGGGGTGTGAGCCAGGGCTGCCGCAGACCCTGCGGCCTCCGACTCTCCCCCAGGTCCTGCTGACTCCACCTTCTCCCGCTGGGACCGTGACGGGACACTCTCGGTCTCAGACGCTGAGGAGGTATCTAGCACAGCAGAGGAGAGATGGAGCCACAAAGCCACCAGGTGTCCTGCTTCACTCCTGTCCTCCCCTCTGGCCATTCAACTGTCCATCTGGCGGACACTTTCCCAGCGTACACATTCCAGGTGCCACCAAATTGGCATGGCTAAGACCTAGTCCTCAACTCTTGTGCCACTTAACCCCTAGCACCCAACTCAGCTCCCACTCTCCTAAGCTCCTGGTGTGCTTACTCCCCACAAACTTGACACAGCTGTCAAATCTCCCCACAACACACCCACCCCTACCCTCCGTGGCGAGATCCTGCCGGTCCCGGAGAGGGAGAGCGCTGAGGCGGGGCACATCTTCAGGCACCATGGCCCGGGCCTGACCCAGGGCCACAGCAGCGTGACGGCAGACGTGTTTGATGCGGGGGCCTTGCACAGGCGACTCGGGGCCCTGGGGAAGGGGAAACCGGAACACATGCGGGGAGCTGCCTCTGTGCCCCGCAGCCAGCCTCAGAGGGCCCTCCTCCCACTGCATACCGACGGTCTCTCTCGCTTAGCTTCCAAGGCCTCGTCTTCAGACCTGACAGAACCTCTGTCTGGCATCTGCTTGACAGTCCCCACGCCCTCCTCCACCTGCCCTCCAGGGCTCGGCTGGGGGAGAATAAACAGGATCAGAGGCCAGAAAGCTAGGAGCTTTCCAGGGGACTAACGTGGGGGGAGGGAGCGGCAGGGCGGGAAGACAGGAGCTGAGGGAGAGGGTGAGGCTGGCGGTGAAAGCTCCGCGCAGCGCTGGCAAGTCTAGGAGGCAGAGGTGAAGGGCGGCCAGCAGCGCGCTCAGACAACACGCTCAGACGCGTCGGCGCAGGGACCGGCCGAAGGACCCCGCTCACCGGCATCAGCGACGCCACCTTCTGCTGCTGCTGCTGGTCGATCTTGAACAGCTGCACCTTGGCTCTCTTGAGGAGGCTGAACATCTTCTCCTCCACGCCGGACAGTGGTAAGGAGCCCAGGCCCGCGGTCCGGGCCTTCTCCAGTGGCGGCGGCTGCTGTGCGAGTGGAGGCTGTGGTGGCGGCGACTGCTGTGGCGGCGGCGGCTGCAGCTGGAGCTGTGGCTGCAGCTGTGGTAGCGCCTGGGGCAACAGCTGGGTGTGCAAGGCCTGCAGGGGTTGCTGCAGCTGAGCCTGAGGTTGCTGCCCACTGCTCGGAGCTGGAGCCCCAGGAGGGGGCACGTCGGCCTTAACGGGAGTGGTGACCACAGGGGCAAACCGAGGCAGGCTGAGGTGGTTGGTGCGGCCTACTGCCCGTGGCTCAGGCTCGGCGGGAGAGTCTTCGGCGGGAGGCGGCTCCGGCTCAGGGGCTTCAGGCGCCCCGAGAGCAGTAGTAAGCACCGATTCGTAGATCTTCAAGTGGGCTTCGCTTGGGGTAAACTGAGGGGCTCGAAGGAGCAGGGGT
>PVIJ01001659.1:0-107199 GCA_004024925.1 Scalopus aquaticus
GGGGGAGGGGATGCAGGGAGCCACATCATGTAACACAGCGCCTGGCACATGCTCAATCTTCCACAAATATTTGTCCAAGGAACCAAAGCCTTCTCGTAGAGAGCACAGCATGCTTAGGGGATCTTCGGGGAGCCCTGGTGGCTCAAGTAGGAGTTCTTAATTTAGTGGAGCAGCAGATCAGATTCCCTGGAGCATGAAGGGGTGATGTTTGGGATAATGTTTCTATGAAAGAGATATTTTTTCCTATTGTTACTGCTTAATTTAGTTATTACTTAATTTAGATATGCACATGCATATTTAAAACCATAATTCATAAATTATTAATGTATAGATTCAATTTTAGACATTCATATATCAAGAATGAGAATAAAATGATTATTTTTATAATATAAATTATAGAAATTAAAGCTCAAATCAAGAAAGTTGGTGGAAAAATCTAAAAGATACAGTGGCTCTTGGGCAAAGCCATTATTCCTGTTGAGGGTAGTGGTGAGATTTTATGTTTAACAAATGGGGGACAGGGGTGGAATACTGGCTGTGGAGAACTGTATCTTACAGGTTAGAATTTGTCAACCCATGTCAGAATCAAAATCACCAAAAATGAAAAAGAAAAAAGGAAAAGGAAAATTTAGCATATTTGGCATAAAAATATTTTGAAATATACCACCTGGGAATCACGTTTTTAAAAGCAATTTGTACTCCCCCTGTGTTAAGGAGTTCTCCAGAGAAATAGAACTCATAGTGTAAATATATTCATAGATCTATTCAAAATCTAAAACAGAATTAATCCCAGTCTTCATCTGGTAATCTTATTTTATTGCTTTGGTAATATGATAACTAACAAAATATTATAAACCAAAACTTTTATCTTTGACTTTTCTCTCTCCATAAATAGCCTGTTACCAAATCCTATCTTTTCTTCTTCCTTCATCTTGGCTCTCAGATCACCCTGTTCCAGCTCTTCCTCACCTCCTAGCACTCAAGTCTCCTCAGATCACCCTGTTCCAGCTCTTCCTCACCTCCTAGCACTCAAGTCTTCTCACCTCCCTCGTCTCTCTTGAGCCTACCCATGTCGCATCCCCAGCCTGGTTAGTCGTTCCCAAACGCACATCCCACTTTCCTACTCAGCATTCTGGAGTGCACCTCTCATAAAAGTCCATTTATCTCACTTTCTAATAAATGGATTCCCCAAAAATTGAGCTCTGAGACAGAGGTTAGCATGTAGGGTATTTCTTAAGGAGTGACTTTGGAGAGTCTCACCTGTGGAAGGAAAGGGACAGAAGCAGGATCAGACAAAGAAAAAGTTGAGTTGCCATGCAGATCCCACAACAGCCTGGGCTGACCCCCTGGGGAGCACAGGAATTAGAATGTCCTGCTAATTAGTGACCTTCAGAGTTGTCTCAAGAGGGACTAGTTGTCTGGGCCTTTGTATTTCCGCTTTGCTCAGTCGTGAGATAGGCCACTGTGGGAAGTACATGACCTTGGGCAAAGCAGCGCTCTGAGGTTGAGGAGGCCCCCCAAAAGGCGGACAGCTGCAGGCTGTCCACCATGGCACAGCCAGGCGCTGGAGTGACTAGGGCCTCACTGAAGGGGTTCATGAGCAGCCCATCAGGGAGTCCCCCTGCTCACCAGTACCCTTGCTGTTCAATCAGGGGTGCCTTGTAGACTCTGCACCACCCTTGGCAAACTTTCCCTTCGGAGCTCCCAGGCTCAACTTCAAGCCCATCTTTCATTTGACCTACAAGCAAACTCCATTCCACATCTCTCTCTCCATCTTAAGTCACCCTCTGGTTATTTGTGTATGTTGTTTTGCCTCACTGCACCCCAACGAGGTGGAACACTGTACCAGGAAAGGGGTGGCAGCCTGCTTCTCCCTGGGGTGTTCAGCATGGGGAGGTCCATATGTATGTAATATATTTATCATCAGAGCTGATCAGAAAATCAGAGGCTCTGACTAATATTGAGATTATCCAGAGCACACTGCTTTCAATTGCCATGACTGCAGCATGAGTGGTTTAGGTAACCGCCATCTCCTTGTCTTTCTGGGGGAAAAGCAACCTAAGCCCTTTCCTGTTGCCCAGAGCGGAACAGGGTGTGGGACTAGCTGGAGCTCCTGCCCCCGGCACAGAGCCAGGGATCCTTCTTAGACGCACTGGGCGCTGTGTACATTCAACTAATGAGTGACTATAAAGTGGTGTGCGGAAGCCAGGTATAATTATGTTCAACAATTCTTTTTGCCTGGAGAGGCAGCATCAGTTATTGTCAGGGGAGAAAGGGTAGAGGTTCTCTGGGAGACTGCGTGGGCAAAGCGCTCTTTTGCTACCCTGAGGATCAGGAACCTGGCTGCAGCTTTCTCACACCCCGGATCACCTTTCTCTTTGCAGATTCAACACTGCTTTGGGGGAAGGAAAGGATATTCTGGAAGCGCACCCACAGAATCCACACAGCCGTGTTGGCCTGTGCTTGCACAGGCAGGATGGGGGCTCATAGCACTCCTCTGCCCTCTTGCCCCAGAGAGGGTATGAGCAAAACCCACCTGGGGTTTTCCCATCACCACCCGCCAGCCCCTCCTCCCCCCCCCCCCCCCCCCCCCCCCCCCCCCCCCCCCCCCCCCCCCCCCCCCCCCCCCCCCCCCCGTGTCTGAAATTTAGCAATGGCTCCATAGTCTTAGTAATAAATTAAAAATAAAGTCCTATGGGGCTCTGTAAATGGAAGTTTTCACATGGTTTTTATATTTAGAGTTCTGTTTCTCCCTCAAGGTAGATTTTATAAATAACCTTTGGGAATGCAGAACAGAGTTCAATTTCCATATTGATTCTCTTTCTCCTTTCAGATAAGAAGCACCAAGCAATTTTATATGGTGTGACCTTTCTCCCTGAAGGTTTGTAGAATTGGATAACATAAATAGAAAGGTAAATAGGGATGAGAGGAAAGAGGAAAATGAAGGTGTAGAGACAAGTGATATGTTTATTTTGAAAAAATCAATTCCATCTTATGTCTGGAGATAAACACAGATTCAGCCTAATATCCCGACGTGCAGAGTTGAGATATTAGGTTGTTGATCACGCTGGGTGAATACTTGCCACGTGAACAAAGCCATTCTCATGTGCTTTGTAAGCATTCTCTCATTCTCCTGCTCACATTCAGACCCTAAGGGGACACCAGAGACTGGGTCACCCTCGCCTCTCACCAGGACCATGCAGCTTCAGAGCCTTATTGGTGAAGACTTTCTGCATGTAGGCCACTGAACCTCTTCCAAGAGGTAGGAAGTAAGAACTGAGCCTCTTTTCTGAATGAAATTTGAGTCCATGTTTATTATTTACACTCTCAGAAAAAGATGTTCTTTTCATATGAAATATATTCACTTTTACACCTGGAAGCAACATTTCCCCCCATGCTGTTGCCTCCACCAGCCTAGGGCAGTGCCTGCCCGCCCCCTACGTGCTGGCACAGCCTTCGGGACTTTTCCTTCAGAGCACTCCGTGTGCTGCGGGACTATGTGGCAGCGTAACAGTTTACCCAGGTCACTCTGCATGACAGGGTTGAAAACGCCACGGGGCTTCGATGGGTTTGGGTCACTCTGGGCGGCATCCCCAGGAGCTAGTACAATGCCTGGCGTGAAGCAGGTATCCTGCTGCCCAGGAGTAAAGGATCCTCCCCATGGCACCACTGGGTTCCAAGGAAATGCTGCCGCCACAAGCCGTCAGAGAGGTCTATCTACTTCTCTGACACCTTTAAAGGCCCGGTTGAACTTTCAGGCCAAATGAAGAATTTTTCAATATATGATTTCCATCATTTTTGAAACTAGAATAAGGACTGGCTAGAATAAGAACTATCATGGCTCAGAATGTTGGTTTTGAAATCAGAGGGTCTGGCTTGGACCACAGTGATGGCAAAGTGCTTTAATCTCTCAGTGTGCTCATTTCCTTCGGGGTAAAGTGGGGCTAATACCTAAATCAGAGCAATGGTGTAAAAATTAAATGAGTTCATACAGGCGAGTGTCCAGAATTGCACTGAATAGATGGGCACCTATGAATATTTGCGAGTGTCCTCAGTGTAGCTGTCACTTAGAACGTACCACGGACTGTGAAACCAAGTTGAGGTCAGATGAAAAGGCATCTGGACCCTATATCCCTGTGTCAAGTTTCCTTGAGAGGCCAAAGAGGACCTCTCCCGATCCCCGCCCCTCTCTCACTTATATTACTGCAGTTGCCCACGGTCTCAAGACAGGGAGTTCCTGTTCTTCCGAAGTCTCTGGGCAGCCCGGAAGAGCCTGCCTGCTCCACTCCCCGGTTGGATTAGAAGCTTCAGAAAGATCCTTTTAATTGCAAGGCTGTGACTCCAGGAAAAGGTCAGGTCCCATGAAAGTCACTCAAGTCCTCCATCATCACCCCCTTTGCCTTCGTTCTTTCTTTTGGCTCCAGGGCTCTTTTCCTATAGGTCCCCCAGACACCCCTTGCTTTAACCCACCCTCAAGTCTGTGCACCAACACCTCAAATGGCCAAAGTTTCTGATGCAATAACAAAACACTAACCAGGGGAAGTGGTGGTGTGGTTAGGAGCACAGCTCTGGAGCTGGGCTGCAGGTGAGTATGCTGGTTTTTTAACTGAACTAATTTAGGAAAGTAAAATAGTACAGATCTCCTGCGGTTGTTCTAAACATCAACTTGCAGCATATTAAGCACTTGGGACAGTGTCTGTTGTATGGGAGCACCCGCTACTTTCCTTCTGCTCTTTCTGGACATTTTTATGCTCTCAGAAGGCAGAAGTAGCAGTGAACAGTTTGGTTTTGTAGAAAGCATGGTAGTCCCGAAGTCAGAAGATCGGGTGTGAGCGCTACCTCGTGCTTGCTGTGTGATCTCAGGTACAGTATTTCCCTCTCTGAAGTCTTACTTCTCCCATCCTTAAAATGGGCATGAAAATAATTTCACTCAGGCTTGTAAAACAGCTTTGCAAATTCTAAATCTAAAACACTGTGCAAATAGTGATTAGTGATTATCTTAGTTTGTGATTTAGGGCTTCTTCTAGGAGTAGGCAGACAGCTGCTGTCCTGAAGGTTTTCAGTTTAAAAGGAGTAGTTCAGCGTGTTTGTGGAAGAGAAGTCTACAGCAGCTGACTATTTTTGAAAGGGCTGAGAGGCTTTCTTGAGGTGGACAGATCAGACTTCCTAGCGTCTTGCCAGGAGGCAAGGAGGGGGTCTCGAAGTGGAAGTGATAAAGGGCGGATTTAGTGTCAAAAAGAAAGGAAGGTCTTTTGATTATAGGTCTCAGAGATGGAACAGTCTGCTCTGAGAGCGAGGGAACGCCCTGCCGCCGGCAGCACAAGTGAAGTCCAGAGACGGCTCAGGCTCTGTGAAGGGGAAGAAGCTACTTGATCCACTCTGGGGCATCCAGCTCAGCATGGGAAGGCAGCATGCTGAGATGGGAGGAGACAGGAGGGGCAGACCAGAAGGGAGAAAAGGACTGTCGAGGGAGGCTGGAAGAAGCCCAGGCTCAGCTCTGTTTTGCCAAGGGCAGTAGCTGACCTTAGGACCCAGAGCCCGAAATGGCACACAATCCACTCATTCATTCAGTTAATTCAGCAAACATTTATAGGCCTGAGGGGCCATTCCCCCCCACCCCTGCATGGGACCGCCTGCCTTCTCCTGCCTGGCGGCCGGCAGAGGGCAGGAGAGACACACAGATGCCAAACTCTGCTCAGCCCCCTAGCTAAGCTTCCCCGCTGGGGAAACTGGGTCAAGCGGTCCTGCCAAGCAGCAAACCTTCCAAGGGCAGTGGGCACTCTGGGCTTCCCAGCGAGGGCTGGGAGACTGAAAACACCACCCAACAATGCCACCCGACCCCTCAGGCCTCTGGCCTGGCAGAAATGGTCCCTGCACAGAGAAGGAAGGATGAGATCCACAATGTGGGTGGCTCAGGACTGGGATCACTTCTCAGCCGAGGGTTTTGTGTGGCTGGGCAAGCACCAGGTCACCTATTAGAAAAGAGAAAGGGGAGGAGGCAGGCTGGCCAACGAGGCATCGGCGGGGCTGTTTCTTCAGACAGAACCTGTGAGCTCGCTAAGGAGTTTCTGTCTCTCTCTAGGCTAGGTTAAGAGCTCCATTTGAGGTGGGGGAAGAGTTGAATCAGCAGATGCTTGACCCCATAACTCAGTGGGGAAGAGGCAGGTTTGGCGTTGGATTTGCTTTTGTGTCCTGGTTTTGCCACCCATACATTGCAGAGCATTGGGCGAGTCATTTGAGACCCCGGCTTCCTTTTGCATACGCTGGTGGCGCTATTATAAGATTAAGTGGAAGAACCATGTGTGCCCAGCATTGTTCTTTCTCTTCCCCACCTCCTCCCAACCTGGTGGGCACCATCTGCCAGGGATAACAATGGAAGCAGAGGCCTTTTGAGCACAGCGGCCGGGGGGATGCTGTTAGTCTGGGCAGGGTGAACTCATCTCCCGGGGCACTGTCATGGGTGGACAATGGAGCCACTTTTGCCTATGCCCCTCTCCACCCCACAGCACCCTGCTGCAGAGATGCAAGAGCATGTCTCTGTATCCTTTAAGCCTTGGTCTCTTGAGATCTTGGAGGGTTGAGAAGTCAAGTAGGTAAGCAGACCTGGAATGAGAAGGGCGCTGGAGGTTGGGTTGGTGAAGGAGTCGCTCCTGAAACTCCAGTTCCTCCGTGGACTCTGTGCCAATTAGAAGGGTCACTTGAACCTGAAGTCCAGGGCCCATCTATGCATTCTGCCAGATGTAGATGGAAGACCTTGTATGACCTTGAAGCAAAGGCTGTGTCGCCCCTTCCTCTGCAGCAGAGGGCCTGTGAGTGCCGATGCCTCCATAGAAGGGCTCAGCATCGCACTCCGTGCTTGTTGGTGGTTATTGGGGAAGGAATCTTGGAGAATAAATTTGAGACTCCAGTTTTACCGATTAAAGAAAACTGAGGCTCAGAGGGCAGTGGGCAAGGGAGAGAAAGTTCTTGCCATTTTCTTTTTTAGGGATTTTTTTTATGCATATAAGAACTGGGGTGTAGGGCAGAGGTGCAGGGGGTGAAAGGTTCCACCAGAGACAGAGTGGGGAGCAGAACAGGTGGATCCACTGAAATACACTGTTGAGGGGAACAGCAGGTGAGACAGGAGAGGTCTGCTGCACCATGTGGGTCAGCTCCCTGGCCAGGGATCGAATTTGTGCTGCAGTGGCTGGCAATAGCTTGATAGCGCCAAGACTTTAACCCCTGAGCCACCAGGGAGGCCCAATTCTTGCTATTTTCAATGACTCCAGAATCTTCATCTGTGATTGTTTGAAAATGATGGGACCCCTACATTGAACTGCCCCAACCTAGGAGTCTCTTCCTCTCCTTGAGGATTCCCCTTGGCCCACATCCTTCCTGCTCTACCTCTGGCCCCTGCTTATATTCCCCAGCGTCAGGCCTGATAGACAGTTTCCCCAGCCTCGCCTGACCTCTAGGTCCAAGAAGCAGCCAGTGCTTCTGAGATTGAGAGGGGTTAGGTAGCACATTCTGCTAAAGCCAAAGCTGGATCTGGAGCCACTGCCACGCACAAAGATGACACGTTGGGGAAGGGACTTAAAGCTCTGAGCTCATTTTCCTCATCTGTAAAATGAGGGGCAGTGATAGCATTTTCCTTACAAGTACTATTCTCTCCAGTCCCTCTTAATTTGAAATTGGAAGCAAGAATAAACTAAATACCGCCCCCGTCCCACTGACCCCCTAAAAGCCAAATAGCAGTATCCAGAAAGAAAGCAGGTAGAAGCTAGATTTTGAAATCTTCCAACCAGGCTCTGAGAGCTTTAACCCCTGCGGAAGAAATAGGCAAAGCTATGCGGATGGAGGTATAGCCACATGCTGCTCGCTGTGCCTCCTGGTCCCTAGTCTCCTTCTCAGAACAATGCAAGGACTGCGGAGGGTGATCTCTAAGGTCAGCCTTACACCTCCTGAGGTTTTCAGCCCAGCAGCCTCGTCCTTGTTCTTTGGGAGACAACCACAGCACCTAAAAGGGCTGTACTTGCTGGGCTCTGGTTCCCTTCCCAGAGGAAGTCACTGCCCGGGGAAGCCCCTGGTTTGCTGGTTTGGATGCTGCAAAGGGCCTGCAGCGGGAACTTTGGCCTTTTGGTTCCAGCCAGGCATTGCAGGGAAGGACTAGGACGAGTAACAGGGCTGGCAGAAGCAGTGAAAATCCAACCTGGAGCTCCCCTTCTGTGGCCTGTCTTTGAAATTCACAACCTCAGCCACCTGGGAAATGATGCGTCCCCAGACAGAAGCAATGACCAGGGGCCCAGGGGAAGCTTCCTATTTGAAACTGGGTAAGGAAGGGATGAATTCCATGTGAGGGGAAGTATGGGTAGGAGGAGGCCCTGCAAAGGCAAACTAGCAAGGCCAAATCATGCACCTATCACTGACTCAGTCAATAAATAGTGATTCAGTGTGTCCTCTGTGTGTGGCACTGGGTAACAGCCGTGGGGGTGTCGCCAGAGGGGTCAGACACGGCTGGCTCGGAGGACTGGATGATTCATGAGAAGTGTGCAAGGTGTTGACCGCAAACAAGAGGGCAGTGTGGAGCTCAATTCCAGGGGGTTGCCAGGCCTCCCCAGGAGGTGGTCTGGAGCTGGCTGCTCTCCCGGTCAGGCAGGAGGTAAGTCACTTCTCCCTTGGGCGGTGAACTGTCCCCAATACACATGTCATCATTCCACAGCTCAAATGCCAAGTCCAGGGGCTGACTCTAGTGTGCCTGGGGCACTCTAGTGTGCCTGGCTCTAATGATGGTTTTCTGGAATCTCTGGGCGCTGCTGTGGTTGTGATCCTTCCCAGCCGCAGACAGGCAGACTGAAGAGCATTTGGAATTTCCTCACCTGGGTCACCAGCTTCTGAGGCTTGGAGCTGGGATTTGAATCCTGTGTCTTCAAATCCTTGTGTCTATTCCAATAGGATGGCAGCTCCCAGGCTTCTCCTAGAGCCTTGGAGCCCGGATATACAATCCCCACACTCTTTTCCATGAAGACTGGGCATATAGACATTTCCCAGAATGTAGACATTTGCAGGGAAAAGCAATTGTGCTGGCTGCCTATCTCCACTTAAGTGGGAAAAGAGCTCAGTGTCTGCAGCGTCACCGGGAGCACACCCAGTGGCCTCTCCTTCCCCGATTCTTCAGCTTGGCCCCTGATAGCCTCTGATGTCCTCCAGGATCTCCATGCCTCCATTTCCACTCAGTGACTCCACTCCAGGACTTCTTGGTGACTCATGCAGAGGAAAAAGAGAGGCCCTGCAGAGCCAGTCAGAGCCCAAGGAGTTGTGGAAAAGGCCTCGCAGCAACCAGATGACCTTGAGCTCAGTTCAGAACCCCCTGGGCCTGGGCTTCCTCACCTGGTAAAGCAAAGACAACCAACCATTCCAAACACAACTTACAAGTTGGTTCTGAGAACTGAAGGAGATAAGCCACATGAAGCACCTGACTCTAAGAAGAGATTCAATAAATATGATCCTTCATGGGGGAAAGATGGGGGGACCTGGGGGCACCTAAAACCTGCCATTATTATGCTGAATCCTTCACTTGGGCTGCATTATCTCAGTTAAAGCAGTCCAACCAACACTCCTTGGAGGCATTTTGCAGATAAAGAAATTGATGACCTCCCCAAGGTCAAGGTGATCAGGAATCTGACCCAGAGTCCCCAAGCGCAGACCATCTGAGACACCCAGTAACCATGGCACTCTCCTAAGGGGACTGGAAGATCCTTCTTTAAAATGTGCTCTTGTTCCCGCTTTCAATTTTTGCTGAGAGTAAGCAGACCCTTCTAGAGAGGGCTTCCCGGCCCTCATACTCCTGTCTCCTCCCTCTCCTCAGCATTCAGAACACTGTGTTGTGTTTATGCCTTATGGTTTCCATGTGTTACGTGTTTTTACACATCTATTTCTGGCACTAAGCAATGCTCTTTGAGGGCATGGACAGAATCTTGCTCTGTTTCTTCATGATTCCTCTCCAAGTAACTATTACTGTGGTTCTTTGCACGCCGTAGACTTTGATAAGTGCCTTTTGACTTGAGATGTGTGTTTGGCAGAGGGAGTAGAGAGGCCTGAGTAGGAATCCCTTCTCCCACTGGCTGCCTGGCCCTGGGGAATCCACTGACCCTCTCTGGGCTTTCCCCAGGTTCCTCACCTCTAAAAGGGGATGATAGTTTCTATCATCATGGCATGTTGTGAGGATGAAATGAAAAAATGCAGGTATAGCGTTCACGCAGTACTGACGCATGTTACGTACTCAGTAAATGACATGCATTACAGCACCTGAGGGCGAAGGCTGATGAGATGGAGGGTGGAGATGAGGAAAGAGGTAGCCCCAGGAGATAAGCAGAATCAAGGATGCTGCTAAGAAACAAACTTGCTTACTTTTTAGGGCATGGTGGAATAGAGAGAGATAAAAAGGAAGGAGATATTTTAAGGAAAGTTCAGTAAAATGGAGAGGAGCCAAAAACACAAGGAAGGCTGCTGGGACAAAGGAGGAAAGGAACTGGTAAGACCAGAGGGAGCCTGGACCCCCAGGGTCCTAGGGACTGCGTGAAAGAAGGTCCTGAGGAGGAGTGAGATACCCACCCAACCAAAATTAGGGAAAAGACTGGAGTGTGTGTGTGTGTGTGTGTGTGTGTGTGTGTGTGTGTGTGAGAGAGAGAGAGAGAGAGAGAGAGAGAGAGAGAGAGAGAGAGAGAGAGTGTGTGTGTGTGTTGGGGGTGGCTGGGAGGATGACATTACAAACTAAGGTGGCTGGGGAAGGAGCAATTTCTGTCTGCATCCAAAAGGAGGCTCTGAAAGCCAAAAAGAATGAATAATCCAGGCGCTGGGCTCAAGGTGGGAGGCAGCTGTTCATTTATGGCTTGAAGAACACTTGACTAAGCCTCTTTAGCTAGCTGAAGAAACTCTTCCTAACTCAGTTTGGACTGAAATGTGTTTAGCTGGCCTACGTTCTTCACCGAAGACCCTACCCGGGAGGGAGTGGAGAGCAGTAGAAGCTGAAAGCTTCTGCTACCCAGACTCCAGACTCTTGGACAGTCTGTGGAGACCGTCCCTCCTGGGGCCCCTCTGGGTCCTGGGGTGGGAGGGAGAAGAAACTTGTTGGAGGCAGACCCTTGGCAGTGATCTGGGCCTGTTTGTCAAATCAAAAAACCTTTTGAGCTTCCAGTCAGTCTCTGCAGTGTAAATCTAGATTTGCTCGTGGGGGCATCTCCCTCCCAGAGGAAGGGAGTGGTGGAGGGGGATGGCCAAAGTTGGGCCCTCCTTTTATAATCTAGAAACAGAAGGCTGCTCTCAATCTTGTTTCCTCTCTGGACATCACTCAGCTCCTTCCCCACAGTGAGAGAGGAAGGAGCTTGCCAAGTGGTGCAAACCAAGTCATCAACCAGCCTTTAGGGGCAGAAACCGTCTTCTGGCCTTGGGACCCGAGCAAGATTGTCCAGAGCAATTTGCACACTGACTTGAAAGGTGACACAGGCATGGAAGTGGCTGGGTAAGCAGAAGCTCATTCATCCACAAAGCCAGAGGCAGACATGCCCTGCCTGTTAACCAGAAATAGGCCTGGGAGCTGGGAGCTGGGAGCTGGGAGCTGGGAGCTGGGAGGAGCAGCTCCTGTCAGAGGTGAGAGAGACACCACGGACAGAAGTGCACACTGTCCATATATATGTCCCTCTCACCGCAGTGCAGGCCTAGGTGTGTGGGGAGAGGGTGGTGTTTGCTTTACTTGGTTATTCAGGGGGACCTAAGAGATCTAGGCTTTGCCATCTTCAACACAAGGCTGCCCCACACTCCCACATCCAGCTGATGGGGAAAGAGCATGGAGACGTCTATATGGAAAGGCCCAGAAGCCACATTCATTACTTCACATGTCCCAGGTCAGAACTCATCCCCAAGTGCACAACCCCCTGCAAGGAAGGCTGGGAAATGAAACCTAGCTGTGTGCCCAGGAAGGAGATGACAAGGACTTGGTGGTCTCTCTGCAATCCCTGCCATGTGCTCCCAATCACACAGAACAAGGAGGGCTGGGAAGAGGCCCCTGAGAAATGAAAAGAGCAAAGACTTGGAACAACATCCCACCTAGGGGCAATGTAGCTTAATAGGTGCCCCCTTCCTTAGTCTTAGAAACTAGGGGCCTTGAGGGGAAGACGTTTTGTAAGACTCAGGAAAAAATGGACTATGAGTGCTGGAAGACCTGAGCTCTTGGTCTGGGGCAGAGGGGCACCTTGGAGCACCCCTAGAGCCTGTTCTGAAGAGAAGACAAGGGCCTGGTCACTCAGGACAAGGCCTGGGCTCATAAGAGGCAGCTGCAGGGAGCTGAGGTGTGGCCCAGATGACCAGTGCTGTAAGAAGGCAGGAAGCCAAAACTCACGTCCTCACTACAATCCCATGTGCAATTCTCCCGCGTCCCAGATTCCTGAAAGACAGCTGGGGAGCCGGGCCTAGGAGGAGGAGGTCCCCTAGAGGTAGGCAGGACCCCTGCTCAGGAAAGCCAGGCTGAAAGCAGGAGCAAGGAGCCTCTGGCCTCTGAGGAAGAGGAACATAGAACAGGGAGTGGAGACTGGGAAGGGTTCCCCAGGAGAACAGGGAAATGGAACCAAATCACTTTCTTTTGTACATGTTGTAAGAGATGTGACTCTTGATTACTTTTGGGTGTCACAGGTGATGGATCCAATAGAACTTTCTACAACAATGGACATTTTTCTGTCTGAACTGTCCAGTACTATCCACCCTAGGCACATTTGGCTATCGAGCACTTGAAGCGTGTTTAGTGTGAAAGAGAAACAAAAACTTAAATTGTATTCAACTGGAATTAATGTTCATTTAAATGGCCACACGTGGTGAGCAGCTCCAATGCTGGACAGCACAGAGGTCGTTTTAGTCCAGGGGGAGAAGGATGTGGGTTTTCAGTGATGTCAGCTGAACCTCCCCACTCTCTGCCAGTTGTGATGGCGGGTTCTCGGCTCCATCTCAGCGTCACCCTGGAGATGAGTCCCGGTGCTCAGCAGTCTAGTTTTCCCCTCAGGTTTTGGTGGATTTGAACCTCTGAGTGCCTTCCTTGCTGTCTTCTCTGAGAGTCTCTGAAACAACCAGTGTGGTGTGGGGAAGAGGGACTGGCCAGGGCGCCAGGCAGCAGGAAGGCATTGCTGCATCTTGGTGCTTGTAGTTCTGGAGCTCCAGAAGGGGCTTGGCGCTATGTTCTCACCCTGAGCCTCAGGCTGTGGGCTTTGGTCACTGCTGCTCCCTCAGCAGGAGGGTCTGAGCACCGAGCCTGGCACTGCATTCTGCAGACACGCAGGAAGGTGTGGCAACTCCAGGGTGGGAAACGTGAGTGCATCTGCCACTCAGCTTGCTCTGGACTTGGCCGGCCTAACTTACAGACTGAAGCCAGCTAGTGCCCACCTTACTCTCCAACCACTTCCCCACCCCTCACCTCTGCTTCATTTTGAACTATCAACACTTTATTCCTTCCTAGTATATTCCTCTCCTGGTTCCCAAACCAGCTGAACTAACTCTGCCTCAAAGTTTATTGTCACCATCACCGTCTCATTATTTCAAAATGTTGAAGGAGAATATAATCCACAGACATGGCTACCTGTCTCTGCCCTGGAGGCCCACACCCGCACACTCCCACCCCCCAAGCCCCACCCCGAGAGCCCAGGCCTGCCTTGCTCAGGGAGATACCTGAGTGCCTGCAGCCTGCTCTGCGCTTAGGAACCCCCTGCCCACCTCTTGGCCCAGGAACCCCTGTCCACCTCTTGGCCTGGACACAAAGCCAGAGGGGCGGGACCTGCTTTGATTCCTTCCCCTCTGTTTTCAACACATTTCTCTCTCCTTTTTCTCCTTCCCTCTCTTATCCTCACTGGATTTCATCTTCTCTACAAGATACAAGGTTGGCTGGTCCCAAAATTTTATTTGAAGTTGGTGAGAGGGAGTTTCCAAGAGAGATGGAGCACAGTGTGGCTGCAGGTGGGCCAGAGTTCTGGGTGGGGTCTGTCCTGCTTCCTGCACCTTTTTCTCCCAGCCTTGAAATCTGTCTCCCCGCCCTTTCATATGCCTGAACTGAAGTCGTCCTCAAGTCCTGGCTCTAGCCCTGCTGGGGGGGCCCCTATACCTGATTGAACCAGCTCTCCCAGACCTTCTCAGAACGGGCACCACGAAGCTCTTTCTAAGGGCAAAGCTAAGGTGTCGTGTCCTGTGTAACATCTCCCAATAGACCCTCGATGGCTCTCCAACAATGACTGAACTCTGTGGTGTGACTTAGAAGGTGTGTCACCCCCACTCCTCTTTTCCAGCCCCACACTCTAACCAAACCAGGGGGCTCACCCTTCTAGTGGGATGGTCCAAGGGGGCCTTATTCCTTTGGCCATAGTCACGGTTATCCCCAGTTCCCTGTGATCAGCTCAAAGTTCCTTCATTTCTCTTATGCTCAAGAAATGCCCTCCGTCTACACCCGCTTTCAGCTCTGCTCAGGTATGCAGAGCCTCTGGAAAACATTCCTTGTCTCCCTAACACCAGATCGTGGTCCTTCCCAGTTCTGTCCAAGCAGCTGCATCTGGTTTTGTAGTTTTGATTTCCTCCTCTATCCCCACACCTGCCCCTAGCACCCAGCACCCACTTGGGCTCATGCATATGAGCAGTTGAATGAGATGAGGCCCACCCTGCCATTGGCCTGAGAGGCTTCCCCCCGCCTGAAGCCAGATCACAGATCCTGACTGAGGACGCCAGATGCGAGAACAATCGCAGGACCTACGGTGTGGTTTACCAAGTGCTCTTCCGGACTGTCTGGTATTGAAAGCTGTTTCCCCGCGAGTGGCCTTGACCCCCAGCTCCCTCCTCTCTTGAAGGATAGAGACCCAGGTGGGTCCGGTATTATCTCTTTCACAGAGCAGATGCTCCATAAATATTTATTGGATGATTAACTCCCAGCGCTCAGCTCTCAGGATGAAGCTGAGCTCAGATTAAGTTTTCTTGTTGTTATTTTATTCTTTGTTGTTTGCTGGTCGGCAGGTAGTGTCAGGGACGGTCTCAGAGACAGCTGGTGGAAACCAGTTCTCCTTATCCCCACCCTTTTATGGATCTAGGGTCGGAGATTTCGAAACTGGGGCCAGCAAGCTGTCTCCCTCTCTGGGCTGCTCTGTTGGGACCAGCTTCCCACGGCCTCCCCCATCCCTGGGCGCAGCCAAGGCGTCTTATTCAGCGCTGCTCCTTCTGTGCAGGGCCCGGCGGTGGCCGCTCTTCCACTCTGCCACTTGCTCAGCCGGGGCCCTGCCAAGCTCCCTCCCCCACACCTGATGGTGCACCTGGCCGAGTTCTCAGCTTCCTTTGGTTCCAAGTCGGGCTGCCTTGCCTCTTCTTGGAAGGAACATCCGTGTGCCTGGGCCAGCACCAATTTCCCCCAACTCCTTTTCTCTCCCCTGGCCTCCTCCCTGGGTGCATCTCCCAGCGCCTGCGGGGGCCCTCCTCACACCATCTTTAGCACCGCACCAACTCCTGGCCTCCTTGAGCCTCAGTGGCGTGGGCAGCCTTTGCAACACTGCGGTGGATGCCTTGAGAGAGTCCCGGGGGTAAGAACAGAACAGGAGTCTCCTCTGTTCTTCACGTTCTCCCACAGGACCTCGCACAGGGTGAGCTTTAATGCCTCTTGATTGATTATTCGGGAGTGGAGTCTCCTTATGGGTTTGCAAAACTTGGGTTCTCTTCCATTAGAACAATGGAGCTCAGGATTTCTTCCGTTAGGATAATGTTTGCCAAGGTGTATTCTGTGAGTTGCAGGATATTAATGGGTCTTGTAGGACAAAGAGAGCCAGATCAACTAAAACACCTTGCTTAGAGCCTTTAATATGTTAATGTACTATGGGATTTTCCAAGAAGAAAGATGTGGGCGCCTAAGACACCCCCATGGATTAGGACTTGCCACACAGGACTCTGAGATCAGAATTTAGGATGAGGGAGGACATCTGCCTACCTCGGGCCAGAAGGCAACTGGTTAGGGCAAAGACAAGCGTAAGATCAGCAAGTAAAATCAACCTCATCAAGAGGCAGTGTGGGTTACGGGGCTCACACAGCCTGTTGGGGTTCACTAGGTGAGGGGAGCACAAGTCTCCTCCCTCTTTTATCTCCTCTCAACACCAACATGGTGGTGGGCTCTCATCGATAGTTTAACCGATGAACCTTCATCAAACCTGTCTGCTGGGCCCCAACGATCAGATTCCAGATGCAGAAATTCTCAACAAGCCAAAGACCTAGGAATTTTCTAAGCTCGGATTTCAAAGCAAAATAGGGGGCTTTCTCTGAGGCAGGCCTGGCCATGGCCAAACAAATTTGGCTGAGAAACTGTTTTGTATTTCTTAAAACAGCTCCTGAGACTGATGTGTCTAGGAAGGCGTGTTGTTATGTACCCAGAGGCACTGCTTGTCTTTCTCCTCCAGGAGGAGCTCCCGCCCTGAGGGTCACCCCTGGGCTCACATGGTCTCCAAGTGTCTGCCCCATCATGTGACTCTCCCAACCTTCCCTTGGATGTTGAGACTCACGTGACCACTGTCCCCTCTGGACATATGTCAGAGGTGGGAGGGCTTTGGAGGGCGCGTCCTGAGACATGCATTTGCGATTCTGCTCTCCAGGTGCTATTTATGGGACATCTGTCTCTGAAATTGGAATATCTATTTCACAAGGTTCCTGACAGAAGGAAATGAAATATGTGCTAGAGCATGACGTCAAGCCCGTGACTCCCGTATACAGGTATTGGCTCCTTGGGAGCTTCCTGGGACCACACACAGTTCTTGACCCTTTCTGTAGGCTTATGGGTGTAATCTTCACGATAGTCTTGTAGGATTGGTTATTCTAAAGATTTATTTTTGTTTATTTATGCATGTAAGAATTGTGGTGTAGATCAGAGGTATAGAGGGTGAGAGGATTCACCAGAAACAGAGTGGGGAGCAGAACAGGCGGATCTACTGAAATACACTGCTGAGGGGAGCAGCGGGCAAGACAGAAGAGGTCTGCTGCACGTTGTGGGTCAGCTCCCTGGCCGGGGATCAAACTCATGAACTCATGCTGCAGTGACTGGTATGCTGCTGTGGCTGGTAATAGCTTGTTAGCACTGAGACTTAACCCCTGCGCACAAGGAAGGCCCAGGATTGGTTATTCTAATTCCTATTTATAGATGAGGAACTGAGGGACAGAGATTTGAGATTTGCTTGAGTCTCCATACCTAAAGTGGCCAAATCTAAAGCCCACATTCTTTGCTTTTTAATGTTAGGAATTAAAATGAAGATTCTAGTTCTAAACAAATTAAACAATAGCGCCTACTTCACACGCAAAAACAAATTCAACGAAGATGCACATTGTATGCAGTTCAAATTAATGAAGATTAACAGTATTCATGGTAATCTTTAAAATTCAAAGCAGTAAGGTGGTGTTAAAAGAAGTGTAGCTTAGTTCTTGGTGCAGCAAGTCTTTTTTCTCTCTGTCTCCCATTTCCCTCCTCTGGAAAACAGGGGAAATTGCTACTATTTCTCAAGGCTATTGCAGGAAGTAAATTGACCTAGAATATGCTGAAAGCAGCTACAGCAGTATCTGGCTCTTGGCAGACACTTCATAAGTGTAGCTAAATGAGATTCTTTGTAGCTTATAATCTAGCTATGACACACGGGAACATGCTGTAGATAGACCGATTTTTAACAATGAACATAATAAGGGTGAACACATCAGTGCTTGTTTTTATAACCGTGTTTTAACCACTGGGTGGGAAGACATGAGTGCAAAGCGGGAGCCTGCCCCATAACCCCGGGGATAGGGTACACACAGCCTTGTCACATCCACTTACCAGCTTCAGGCCCTTGGGAATGTTACTCATCCTGTCCATGCTGGTTTCCTCATCTGTAAAATGACAGGGTATTTGTGAAGATTAAAAGAATGGATAGAAGCAAAGCACTTAGGGCATTGATTGGCGTAGCTTAAGAGCCATATGAGCATCCCACTCCCCCACCAGCTCTCTCACTCCTCGGAACTCTTGCTTTTCTCATAAACGCCTAAAACAGGTTTGGATAACTTTTGTGTTTTGGATGGTTGGATTGATTGATTGACTGACTGATGGATTGATTGATGTGTACATGTTTTATCCCTGTAAGCAATCTGAGGGCAGAATGCTGGTGCAGCCTACTCTCATCAAAGCCCGCTCTTGGTAGCTCTTTGTGGAATTAGTGAAGAAACCAATGAATAAGAACACAGCCTTGGGGTGCAGTCCTGAGGGATTGCGAGCTTCCCTATCCACACAGCTCCCAGCGGGGCCCTTCACCAGGCCAGCACCCCTGGGTCTCTCTGATTCTCTTCTCTTGTCCTGGCTACAGAGCTCCCAGGAAGAGCACCTGTGTTCCAAAGAGGGTGATGGAGGCCAGAGGGCTTCATCTCCCTGCCCCCCCAATTCTTCGGCCAGTGGGCAGCATGGAAGGCCGCAGATCCACATATGTGACAGCAGATGAAGGTTCAAAAGCAGCTGCGCTTTGTGATGTGAGAAAGTGCCCTCCCCTTACTCACTGTCAAAAAGTCCATTCCTACTCTCCTAACACCTTCTGGGCTACACTCGAGGGCATTAGCACCCCAAGACATTAGCACAAGCCTCCCGGCAGCTCAGGGGAGGAAGAGAGAGCGAGGGCCCCAGGGACCAGGATGAAGTGGAGCGAAGGAGGCACATTTCTGGGGCCTGGGAATGAGGACTGTTCTCTCTCCTCTCCAGGGTCCTGGTAGTCAGGGTCGAGCTCACAGGGTGACAGAGAGGAAGGAGCCCCAGAGAGCCTCCGAATCCAACCCTTCTAGGGAGCTGGCCAGAGGTAGCAGTCCACGCTGTTCTCACGTCTGTCCCAGCCCATCCCTCATTCCTGTCTTCACATTTGCTTCCCGGCCTCCCTCCACTGATGTGCAACGCAGAGGCCTACCTGGAGGAGAGGGGGCTATGGGGTGGGGGTGGGGGGCTGGCGTGGCTGCCCCAGCTCAGCTCGGGCTTTGGGATCAATCCGACTTGATTTCAAACATGAACTCTGCCAATCACTGTCTGTGTGCTGCCAGCCAATTTCCCTAACTTCTCTGGGCTTCCACTTCCAATATTGCTAATGGTACTATTACAGTATTACTGATTTCACACTATTGTTGAAATCGATGACATCTAATTACATTAAGTCTTCACTGAAAATAGTGTTCAGCAAATTGTAACTGGGGGGGAAACAGTTCCAGGTCTAGGCACATTGTGCGGTCCTTGCCTCCTGTTGCCACATGACTGAAAGTCAGGTGCAAGGCGGGCCCCGAGGTGGGGATCGGAAAGCAGGAGAGGAGTCCATCCTGTTGTGTGGGTGACCTGGTGGAGGCCAGGCAGAGCTGCAGCCAGGGGCCCAACTGAACCTCAAGTCTGTGTACATGTGTTGGGGGAGGCATTTGCCCACCAGGCGGAACCACCCTCCTGCTGAACCCCACCCCTCTGGATAGCTGTGTTCCTCCCTGCTTCCCCTTTCTCCAGAAAAGAACTTGGGGTCTGGATCACTAAGTTGGTTGTTTCATTGGGGAAAGAAACACAAGAAACCTGGAAGATTGACAATAGTAACAATCAATAAAATAGTGAACCTCTGAGGGCTGATTCTTTGCCTGGCACGTTGCCATTACTTCATTTCATTGTCATAACCAGAAAAGAAAGATACTTTTATTATCCCCACTTTATAGACAAGGAAACTGAGGCACAGGGAGATCCAAAAACTTATGCAAGTTTACATAATTAGCAAGTAGAGGTGTGAGGTTTGAATTAATCTGACTCCCGGGCCGACCTGCTGTGAGTCCAACATTTTACTGACTTAACTTTTTTTAAAGATTTTATTTTTATTTATTTATGCATACAAGAGCTGGGGTATAGGCCAGAGTTGTGGGGGGGGTGAGAGGATTCACCAGAGACAGAGTGGGGAGCAGAACAGGCGGGCTGACTGAAATACACTGCTGAGGGGAGCAGTGGGTGAGACAGGAAGTTCCCTGGCCGGGGATCGAACTCCTTCTGCAGTGGCTGTGGATAGCTTCATAGTGCTGAGACTTAACCCCTTGCACCAACAGAGAGGCCCATTTTACTGACTTAACTTTAATTTGATGCTCAAAACAACCTTATGAGTGGGATATTCCTCCTTAACTATTAAGAAACAAAGTTAGAAAAGATAAGTGACTTGTTGGAAATAAGTGACTTGTCCAAAGTCACGCAGCTGGTAGCTGTGGAGCCAGCGTTCAGATCTGAAGCCAGTGTATTTCTTCCCTTCCACTCCAACCCCATGACTTCAACTCAGCAGCACTTGGAAGGGGGATTCAGAAAGGAAGGGAAACTGACCTAGATAAGACAAGGTGGTTGGCACCTTTACATGAGGCCCCTCATTCGATCCCCACATTTGTTCCATTAAAAGGGTATAATTAGTCCCAAGGAAAAAAATATCAGACACAGAGAGGTACAGTGATTTACCCAAGATCACACAGCCACAAGCAGTAAAGTCAGGATTCATATTGTTGATGGGGTATACCATCCATAATGCTCCCTCTCCTGGCTTTGTGATTTTGCTCTGTTTCCAATCCAAGACCCTTTTTCTACCTATCTCTGCTTCAGAAGACTGTGAATGGTATCCCAGGGTTCCTCTGCCCTCTGCCTGCCAGTTTGGATTAATTAACAGCAAACTTTGGCAAGAGATCAGAAGCCATGAGAGAGGGAGGTTGAGGTATTTGCTCTGATCACTCCTCCACTGCCTTGCGTTGATTCTCTGACCATAGCTCCTTCTGAGAGCTAGGGCATCTGCCGTAGAAACAGCAGAGAACATAGAACATTCTAAGCTACAGCATTCCTGTGCAAGTCTTCAACTATTACTGAACACATTTGGTCAAGCATTTCTTCAGGCCTGGGGCTGGGAATAGCCTGCTGGTCTCTCGCTGCTTCAACATCCCTGGTTGACTCTGAATCTTGTCGAACCTTTGCAAGTGGTTCTTTCGTTCATTTACCTTTATAATCCGAGCTGAGTGTCCTGCTGTTTCCTGACCAAGGAAACTAGGCCCAACCAAGCCTCTCAAGACTATTCCTCCTGAGGCTGCTTGCAAAGAAGGCTGAGTTTCTTTCCTGGTCAGGTCAGCCCAGGGCTTTCCCAGACTGATGAGTGAATGGACAGGACAATGGTTAGGGCCTGGAGGTGGCTCCAGGCACTGTCCTGGCCTTTGTCCATCTGACAATGCCTCCTGGGGAAGCTCGGCCTCTCCATGCCTCATCTTTAACAAGTGGGGTTCAGCTGGAGGGCCTCTATACCCCCTCCCAACCCCAACAGCAGCAGAAGGGACTTGCTGCCCCTGCACCGCAAGGCCACGTGTGTGGACTGGAGTGTCTGCTCTGATCCTGATCGTCAATCAGTTACTGAGCCGCTGCTTTACTCTGGACTGTTTTCCTTCACAGCTAAATAAATATTTCATCAGTGGTGACTCAAAAAACCACCTCCCTCCATGCCATCCCAAACAGCTTCTAACCTAGAAACTGTCACTGCTTTTTGACATATTCTGTCACTTTTCCTTCCCATCTTCTCACCCGCCTCTGGCTTTTCTCACAGGAGAGAGCTGGTTGAGAGACACCATGCCCCGATATTAATGGGGAGAACTTAGAGGGAAGGAAGAAGACCAACCTACAGGCGGAGAAGGGCAAGTGAGGTTGGCTCTCGCCACCTGTATAGACAGCAAAAAGTTGGGTATGGCACACCGGGAGATGAGGCTGTCTTCTGGGAGAGAAGCACCCTCACTGATTCAGTCCAGAATCCATCCTGGAACCCGGGCCTGGGGAGAGCTCTTAGCTGGGCCTCGTGCTGGGCTGAGAAAGTGCGAGGGGCTTCTGTCTCACCCACCCCAACACCCTCCCAGGAGGTGGGCTTGGAGGAGATGGTGAGGGAGGGAGGAGTCGAGGTGGGCCCAGGTCTTGGGAGCAGATGACAGCCCTGGAGACAAAGCCTTCAGGCGTGTGGTCAGGGCGTGATGCTCCTGGCGCTGTCGGGGAGGGGGGCCAACTAGAAGACAGGCGCCAGGTCCAAGCTCTCTGAACCCCAGGACCATTAAGAGAGGAAACACAGCCTCTTCCTTTCTTCGCCATTTCTCCCTCTACACACACACTCTTTGTTGTCTGTGTTGGGAGGCCAGTCTTGGGGAGGAGACCCCTACCCCAGGGGCTCAGCTGAACTCTGGGGAAGGAGTGATGGGAGACAGGCTGGGCAGGCGCCAGAGAGGAGCCTGAGGAGCAAAGGCCAATCGGGCTCTGTCCTCGGGGCGGAGCACGTGCGGCGGCTGGGGTGATGGAGGCTGTTCCGAGGGCAAGGCCTGGAGGCGAGGCTGCTGCCAGGGCACGCGCGCTAAGGCAAGCGGGGCAGCCGAGCTCCAGGTAAAAGCAGATGAGACCCGGTTCCTCCATTTCCTGTTGGCCTTTTGCTGTTTAATTGAGTAATTCCTGGCCATGGGGCAGCTCAGAGAATTTCTCTGGCTCACACTGGAGATGTCACTTAATTGCCTCAAGGTTCTGCTTGGTGTTTTTCCTTCTGAATTCCCTCAAATGGCCCTGCTTTGCCCCGACTGCCACTGAGTCGTCTTGTTTTCTCTGCACCCAACGCCCCAGATCCCCAAGAATGCACCCCTTTCTGAACACCCCAGGTGGTTTTCAGGCCAGACCTAGGAAGACAGATTCCTGGGCTGTGGCTCAAGCACCAAGCCAGCCTCCCGTGTGCCCCAACAAAAACTCCCAGGCAGTGTCTGAAATGGCTCCCAAATGGAGCCCACTAATGGAAAGCCCTTAGAAAAAGGCGCAGGCTCCTCTTTAGGCCTCAGATTTAAAATGCAGACTCCAGGCAGTGTAAAAACCTTGCCAATTTAGGATGACTCTGTTTACCAGGTAGTTTTCACCCTCTAGGAGAGACTGATCTGAAAGAGCCTCTAACAGCCTGGAACTGCTCCACCAGTGAATACTTAATTTCAAACATGCCACTCTGAGTACAAATCTCCGCCCTCTCAGCTTTCCCTTAAACCTGACACTTCCTCGAGACCTTGGGCCACAACCCCCCTGAACGTATCAGCCCCCCTGAGCTCACTCCCTTCTCCTCACTAGGTCTTTTCACCTTCCCTCTTGCCTTCCCACATAAGGTCAGAGGTGTCCCGCCTCTTCTTAGAGGCTAGTTCAGACCCTCACCACACTTGTCTGGTCTACAGTGAATTAATCTGACTGTATTTTTCTGTTTCTACATTCATCCCATTCTTAAGTCATACTTCTCATACTGCTCTGCTGCTTAAAATCCACCCATCCACCCATCCATCCACCCACCCACCCACCCCCTTATTTATCAATCACCTTCTGTGTGCCAGGTATTATGCTCGCACCTGCCTATTACACTGACATCTCTTCCTACAACCAGTGAGATCACTGCCTTTTTAGAACTTACAGTGGAAGAAGAGTTTTCATTGGCTATGCCACGGGATGAAGTCTATATTCTTTAGGTCGTGGATAACTCCCTAACCAGCCTTTGAGCTCTGTCTTGCACACCCCCCACTTCCAGCCAGTCCTTGCCTTTGTCATTTTCCTCTGGTTGAAATCCATCTGCCTCCTGTCTGCAGGGAAATCTAGTTATCCTCAAACACTAGGTTCTACTATCACTGCCTCTTGTAAGATTTCCTCGGCAATCCTGTCCTGGACCCCATCTTTTCTTTGCCATGTAATTATTGCATGAATCATACAGCCTTGTGATGATTTGTTTACATGATTGTCTCTCTTTTCCCTTGAAATCAAGTGCAGCATTTTGTCCCTGTATATATCCCCTGTGTCTGGAATATGTACATGTTTAATAAATGTTTAACTGTTTAATTAAGGAGATAGTGGAGCACTGTGATTCAGCTGAGAGCTGAACCTGCCCTGGAAGAACTGGAACGTTCCCACCTTCTGCTCCCCTCGCCTGTCTCGCTGTGCTGCTCTGTGTCTCTCCTTGCCAAGAACTGTCAAATAGGCTGATGGAGGTGTTAGGGGTTGAACTGCACCCCCCCACCCCACTATTCATCTGATGAAATCCTAAGAGTACCTCAGAAAATCCAGTACCTACAGTACCTACAGGAAATCCAGTACCTCAGAATAGGACCTTATTTGGAAATAGGGTTGTTGTAGATGTGATTAGTTAAGATGAGGTCATAGAGGTGGAGAGTGGGCCCCTCACACAACATGACTTTACAAAGGGGGGTGTCTTTACAAAGGGTGGTGTGGACACATGTGCTCACACAGAGAGAGAACATCTTGCGAAGACAAAGGCGAAGATCAGGGGTGTGCTTCACCATGAAACACCAAAGATTGCCAGACCTCAAACTGAAGTGATTCGTTATTTCAACAACAAAATAGGTTTAGTCCGAAACAAATGCTAGAAAAGAGGGAAGAATAGCAAGTGCCTTCTTAGCAAGACCCACTTCCCGACCGAAGGTTAAGCACTCCCGCGGGAGATGCGAGGTGTGCTGGGTCCTGCACTTCTGCTGCGTTATCTGTGTGTGGCGCTCTCTTTCAAGCCTCGAACCTCATTGAAATAGGTTTCTGTGAATTTTCGTTCACACCAACAAACTACCAGGAGCTAGAGGAGGGAGAGACCTAGAACAGATTCTTCCTCACGCCTCTCAGAACAAATTAACTGCAGTGCCCCTACCTCAGACTTGTAGCCTCCAGACCTCTGAAACAATAGATTTCTGTTGTTTGAGCCTCTCCATTTTCGGCATTTTTCAGGACAGCCATAGGAAACAGGGGAGATGAAAGTGCTCGGAGAAAGCCCTACCTTTCATTTCCACAACAAAGTCCCTCATCTTTCATACTCATGTCCTGTGTGGTCTCCCACGACCACTGTGGCGGGACTCCCTGTTATCGCCCCACCTTGAGGATGAAAAAACGAAGCACATGAGGAGCAAAGTCATTTGGCTCATGGTTTGCCCTGTTTTTTTTTTTTTTTAAAGATTTATTTATTTATGCATACAAGCTGGGGTACAAGCCAGAGGCGTGGGGCGGCGAGAGGGTTCACCAGAGACAGAGTGGGGAGCAGAACAGGCAGATCAGAAATACACTGCTGAGGGGAGCAGCGGGCGAGGCAGGAGAGGTCTGCCGCACCATGTGGGATTCTCCCTGGCTGGGCGTCGAACTCGCATCGCGTCGCGCGCTGCCGATAGCTCCACAGCTCAGCGCTCAACCCCTGCGCCACCAGGGAGACCCTGCTCTGTTTTTTTTATGGACTGAACCAGACTTCAATTTTGGTCTCTTTCCACGACACGTCAGGATGCCTGGAGGCAGTTTGAAAGTCTAAAATATTGTGCAGTCTGTGACGTGATTACCATTATTCGTGAATTACAGCATGGGGTTCGTCTTCACCAAGACAGTCCCCCACTGTGGCTCAGCCCTTTGCTTGCTCAAAGCAGCTATGTGGGCCCTGGTAAATCTGCTTTTAGGGCCCTAAAGAGCAGGCAACTGTTGGGCCATCTGAGGTCCCGGGACCACAGGGGTGCCCACCCTTCCCCAAGTGGAGGGCCCTGGGAAAGACACTGACCCCTGGCTCCTGTTCTATCCTCCATTACACCCTGGCTACAGAGCGGCCCCCTAAGGGTGGCATTTTTCCCTCCTCCAGGAGTCCCAGAGACCAGCCCAGCCGACTCTGAGGCATAAGGGCCACATCTCATCCAGAAACACCCTGTACCCCCACCATTCCCTTGAGCCCAGAGACACTCTCCTAGAGAGATTTTTTGAAGCTGCCATCACCAGCTTTCAGCCTGGACTCTCCTGCATCCCCCGCTGGCTGCAGGAGGAGGCGGAGTTCCTTCTGTTCCTTCCCTCTGGCTCTGACGGCAGGTGCAGGGAGATAGAGAGAGGTGATGAAAGGAACAACCGCAGGGATATTTCAAAGCGTCAGAAAGGCTCCTGACCCTCTGTGGGCCCCTGATTTTTGTGCTGGGCTTGTTACAGGGCAACCCCGTTATACAATGGGGTGCCTGACTGTGGGTTCTCACCCGTGCGCTTAAAAAGGACTTATAATAAGAACAATTGCAGGCACTCACAAAAAGGTTAATTAAAGGGTTTATTTACAAAAGGAAGGGAAATAAAAAAATGAATAACTCAGGGACAAAAGAGAAAGTGAGGGAGAGAGATAAATCTCCAAATACGTCCAACCAGATCCGAAGAGCTGGAAACCCCAATGGCACGCTGTAGCCCGGCGAGAAGCAAGAGACCCCTAAGGTCAAAAGCCCTCGTTATATAGCCAAGAGGTCTCCTTAACTCCACCCCTCAGTTTCCGGTAATCCTCTCTTCTGGATGATGATGGAATTCTGGGATTCGTAGCCCTAGGGGTCTTGGATCTCTCTGCTTGAGGTGGGGGTCCATAAACCTTCCTGTGGAGTTTGTTGCAGACGTCCTTTTTCCCCCCCAACAGGCTGACAACAGCAATCCTCTTACTTAGAATCTTGGTTTTATCCCTTTGGCGGGGGGTGGGTGGGATGGGGTCCCATCAAACCCATGTTTTTGAGAAGACAGGATGAAGATGCCACCAAGGAAGACCCCGAATTGCCAGCCTGGGCTCCTTTGAAGGCCACCTCTCTGTGGGGGCATGTGATTTCTGGGGCTTTCCAGACTGGAGAACACTCATCCCCCACCATACTCTGGAATTTTCCAAACATTACTTAGGGACCCTGTGATTCCCTAGAATGGGTGTTTTTCAATGTTTCAGTGTGCTGACCCTCTGCAGTCTGGTGAGGCTTTGGGTCCTTTTCAGAAAAAGGTCTCTAATTTTGAAAATACAATACCTATGACTGCAGAGGAAATCAATTCCTTGACAAATATATCAAATTTAATTTTTAAATTTAAAAATCAAATTTTGATTTTCATGATGTAATTATAGATGCGTCACTACTATTATATTAAATAGCTAGATATAACTTCAACTCTAATAACTATTGTCATTTGATGGAGTGGTAAAGTATATGGTTTTTCAAAATATCTAAAACAACCATAATGTGTTATGAAAACACCTGAGATTTCTACAGGTGTTATTATTGCTTCTCTGACTTATTGCCTATAACCATAGTTGAATTAAATGCTAAATTTTGGATAGTGCCTAGTGAAAATAAAGATGGAATATTTTTTACCCCAATTGAGTTCATAGACCAGGTTATGAGCTTCAGCACTAAATTTGTGCTTCTCAAACTTTCCTGTGCCTGCGTATCACCTGGGATCTCCTTGAAATGCAGATTCTGGGCCTCCCTGGTGGCGCAGCGGTTAAGTGCTGCGCTTTAGCGCTGCCAGCAGCAGAGACGCGAGTTTGACGCCCAGCAGGGAGATTCCCACATGGCATGGCAGACCTCTCCTGCCTCACCTGCTGCTCCCCTTAGCAGTGTGTTTCCGTCGATCTGCCTGTTCTGCTTCCCTCTCTGTCTCTGGTGAGCCCTCTCGCCGCCCCACGCCTCTGGCCTGTACCCCAGCTTGTATGCATAAATAAATGAATCTTAAAAAAAATGCAGATTCTGCTTCAGTAGGTTGGGGTGGGCCTGAGGCTCTGCGTCCTTTGCCATCTCCCTTGATGCCAGGCTGATGGTCCCTGGGGCTGGGACATTCTGTGTAGGGAGGTGCTAGATGATGGTTACCACCCAGAATCATGCTTAGGAATCTGAAAGCAGGTGTATCATGTGCCCTGGGCCTCAGGGTGGGAGGAGGCGGTCAGGCCTCAAAGCGCATCTGTGAGCCGTTGCCTCATGGAAGCCTTTCCTGGACTGTGGTCACAGCCCTTCCTGGCTTCAGCTTATCTCTTGAAGAGAGTACAGAGGACACTCTGCATGGCAAAGCTTCAGGGACGTCCAGTCTCCTTAATGCTCCAGTTCAAGCCTAAATATAAGACGTTCTCATTGCCTGACAGAAACCAGCTGGGCCAGTATGATAAGGAATAACAAGTGAAAAACAAACAAACAGTAAAATAGGACCTTGGAACATGGTACATGACTTCAAGGCAGCTACCATCTCAGCCATGGGCTTCAGTGACAGGGTCTGCTGCCTTCTCTCAGGCTCCACCTGTGAGGTGAAGCACCACAGGGGTCATGGAGGTTTAGTGATTTGCCCAAAGTGACACAGGAAGCAAGGGACCTCGTAGCCCAGGTGTACCTGAGACAGCATGAGAGTCTGAGGTCAGGCAGCTTGACTGAGCGTTCATCAAAGGACTCTCTGTACCTGGGAAGTGGCAGAAAGATATTCCCAGAACCTAGAGCTTAAGTTACTTTCAAGAAAGTGAAACAGCTAAAAAATACCAAAAATGGAGATATTTAGCCATTTATAGAAAAGATCCACTGTAAGTGATGCCTCGTAAAGACATAATGAGGAGGTTGGGAAATACCCAAATCCAAAAGAAGGTGACCCGGACGAAAATGCAGCTGCAGCCCTCAGCCCAATCGATAGTCCTTGAGCTGCCTGAAGAAAGGGTGTGGCAACTGAAGGTCTGTGGTTGGCCCAGAGTCCAGAAAAAGGGCTGTCAAAGGTGAAAACCAGTCTGTTCGTCTCCAGTTCCACCTGTAAGAGACACCTGGCGCTGGAGACAGACGCCACTGCACAGAGCACGACACAGTTCTCTGAGGCCTTGACTAAGTGTCCCTTTGCTCTATTCCCACCAAGCAACATTCTGATGGTTTGTTTCCTGGGTCAGCTTGATAACACAAAGGGGCTACCTGGTAAGGATTGTCACCCCATTTTACATTGGTTTCTCCATCTCTTAGGGGTTTAGCGATAATGGGTCCAACCCTCTTAATCTCTGCCCCCCAGTATTGTACTGGCCTGAGGTTTATCAGCAACTTATAAATTCAGTGATTGTAAGTCAATGCCTCTTGAGTTTAAACAGCCACGAGCCTGCTTAGAAACTCAGTTCTGGAACTGCAAAGCAAAGAAGGACCATTCCCTGCTCACAGCGATTCAACCCAGTGAAGGTACCTCTGTCCAGAGACAACGCAGGACAAATGTTAATAGTGGCAGGGTGGAGAAACTCCAAAGTCAGTGACTTCTAAGTCCCCTTCAAGCTACAAGAACATCTACCCTCCAGTTCAATCCTGGGCTTTATCCGAAGAATGCAAAACACCAATTCAAAGGAATATGTGCACTTGCGTGTTCATTGCGCACAGGAAGTCTGCAGCGACATTCTTATCCTTCTGCCTCCGGCCACACACCTGCAGAACTGAATGAGGTTCGCAGGTTGCTTCACTGAGGTCCTGCCAGGCACTGCCCAGCTGTGGGAGCAGGGCTCCCCTCCCAGCCAAACCAAGAACCAAGAGAGGACCCACATAACACAGGACCATACCACAAGTACTCAAGAACCCCAAGGCAAGCGGAAATGAAGACAAGGTCTAATCTTTTTTCCTACTCTTGATCAGACCTGTGTGAGCCCTGTCCAGTCCCCCGAAGAGGAGAGGGAACAGGAAGAGTTGGGTTTGGGGGGGCAGGAGGGCTTGTGAATGCTGGAGGCTGTCTCTCCCAGAGGGAGGAGCCACCTGGGGGGGCTGGGCAGGGCCCTGCAGGTTCTCTGGAGGGAGACAGTTTCCCTTTGCCTCTTTCTCCCCTCTGGGATGGAGGGAGTGATTGAGATAATTTCCCTTTTAATGTGGGTGGATGGCTTCATTGAGCTCACTCAAAGGCACTGGGAGTAGTTCTGTGTGTGAATAAATGACTGAGGGGTAGGACCCTGGGGGCCGCCTGTGCCTTTGCCCTCTGCCAAGTCTCCTGGACTGGCCTGGAGGCACCAGGGTGCCGGGTCACCTCGGAGACCCACTGGGGAGTTCAGTCTCCTGGTTTCAGAAGCTGATTCCTCCTGCAGCCTCTGCCAGAGCAGCTGGGCAGGTCCTTGGAGAAAGTCCTCAGTTTTGAGGGCAGCCTGCGGGCCTAAGGGCAGCGGCAGCATCATGAGGTGGCATTGCTGGCCCTCCATCTCCCCAAGACTGCTGGGCTCTGGGTGTTAAGTCACCTGGGGACTGAAGCTGAGGGGAACGCTGCTTGGTCAATTTTCTGTCTTCAGGTAAAATGGAGAAGTACTGACCCTTGCCCCCTCTGCAAAATGTGGCAACCCAAGGAATGCAAAATCCCATTGTATCTCTGGAAATCTCTAGTAAAACAAAATGTTAAAACTTAACCAACATTCACTGAGATAACACAAAACAGGCCAAGTGGCCCCAAAAGGAACAAACAAAAAAGTTTGATGTATATTACCAGTTGTGGAAAGGAATTTAGGTGCCATCCAGGTAAGATTGTAACTTCTCAGTACTATTAATATTAATGAGGAAAGGGGGAAGGGACGAGTTTGAAAATGTGCTTTGTCTTGCCTGCCTTCTAGACAGACACCGGATCACTTCATGGTACTCCTTGTCTCTGAGTGAGTCCATTCTTTGAATGGGGCAGGTGAGTACATTTCTCACAGTCAAGTCCTTGCCTTCAGGGAGTTCATAGTCCTGGGCCTTTACAGGCAAGGCCGCAAGCTTCTGTTCCTCCTATATGTCATAGATAAGCAAACTGAAGCCTAGACAGGAAGCAACTGGTTGACCATGTATAGCGGAGGAGGTGTGAGAAGCCCATCTCCTCTCATTCCTTGTCCCCCTCTTAGTCCCTTTCCTGTCCTCCTCAATGTGTGGGGCTCCCACCTAAAGGCCAAGTCCTGACCCACCTCTATGATTATGTCTGGAGGGGGTTGAGGGTCACCATCAGGCAGTGAGCTTCCAAGTGGCACCCCTTCCCAGCTGGTAGCTTCATAGCTTTCCAGTCTTCAGGAACAGGCCCTAGGGGCTGACTCGCTTCATTTCCTGGGTGAATTCTATTTCCACAGCTCATTAACCTATTCTGTCTGCAGCTGAACGAGCCTGGGGGAGAAACCAACAGCAAACCACCCTCCTTTCAATCCCCTGCCCACCCTCTAAACACCTTAAAATGATTGTTTTGGCCCAGAGCCAGGGAAGTGATGAAGTTTTCCAAACCACAAGGCAATGTTTCTTGGATCATTAGCTTCATTACTTTGCCAACCAAAAGCCCCCTCATCACCCCCATAGGGAGCTGAGTCTGCCTCCTCAGAATCCAATGCCCTGGGAGGTCTGAGGGACTTGGGCATGGATGCTTAGGACTCTGTCCTCAGCACTGTATTTGTTTACTTCAAGGAGGGCCCCAACTGGGGCTAAGCTGGGTCACCAGGCAGCTTGAGACAGTAAGTCAGTGATCTGGGGGTGAAGCTGGGAGACTAGAGTTTCCATAATGAATAGTGCACATCAGGCAGGAGATGGTAGGGGAGTGGACCACAGATGGCAGAGCACTAGACCAAGGGATGGTGGGGCAGCAAGCCAGGGGATGGTGGATAGATTTGCTACAGAAAATACAGACTGTTCAATTAAATTTGAATTTCAGATAAACAACAAATACTTTCTGACTATAAGGATACCCCAACTAGTCCATGGGATATACTTATACTAAAAAAAGTACTTGTCATGATCTATATTTTAAAGTTGATTAGCAATCTTATATTTTCATTTGTTAAATCTGTCTGCCTTAATGGTGGGGGAGACAACCAGAAGACAGTGGGACAGTGGCCAGACAAGGTAGGATTGTTGTCCAGGGTTGTTGCGGCAGTACCCAGGGGATTATGGGGCAACAGAACAGAACTATACCCCCACCCCGGGCCTCTAAGTCATTCCTACCCCCAAGGGTTTTCCCAGAGTCAAGTGCTCAGGGCCCATTTCCTATCCATGCCAACTCCGTGGGACTTTTTTCTGTCTTCCCTTACTTCTCAGGGCTTCAGCTGATCCCCTATTACCCACTCCCTGCTCAAACTTGGCAGAGAGATGGAACACGTCTTCTCCCACCTGTCAGTCCCCAAGCACAAGCACCCAGACTCTGCGTGAAGGGCTTGAGTACCGGCTTTGGAGGCGCTCTGGCCTGGGTGGAATCAGGCTGAGCCACTCACCAGCTGTGCATCCAGCCATGTAATTAAGCGCCCTGAGCCTTGGTTTCCAAGAAATGGGAGTAAAGAGAGAACCAACCTATTTTGATTATCTAGTGGGTTCATGTTTATAAAGCTGTTAGAATGCAGCACTCAATAAAGGATTGTTTAAAAGTGGCTAAAACTCTTTCATTACCACAGGAAACCAGAAAAGGGATCATAAAAATGTGGGAAAGTCACATAGGTACCAACTTCTTTCAAAGATCCCACTCACAGCATTACCCCTCTTTGAGAAATAATGGGAACCATTCATACCTGGGAGGAGAGCTCACTAACTCTTCCTCCTTTAGACTCTTTCTTCCCCGGGGACCACTCTATCCAACATTAGCCCAAAAGAGGAGCTATGGATTAGCCTATTCACTTCCTGGAGCCAAGCAGTGTGCGTCGTGGGGAGACCACAGCTGGGAGGCTCTTCATTCATTTATCAAACTTATGAAGCCTCTCTGACATAGACTGGAGATAGACTAGTAAATGAAACGAAACTTGGAACTTATGCAACTTACAATCTTGCTGAGGGTCTCATCTCATTGCCTCTCCCAAGTGCTGCCATCTTTACTGGCATGGTTCAGAGACTCGGGGGGTAATTGGTTAAAATTAGAATGTCCTCTCTGGTCAGTTAGAAGCTGCTATGCTGTATTTAGCCATGCTCCAGTTCAGTAGGAAGAGTTTTGTGATTGCTCAGTGATATCTGTCATGCGTGCAAGAGTGCAAGAGACATGGTCCCACATACGCCCCTGATAGTCACACTGAGCAGCTCCTTGAACTGTAAATCCTGGACTAAAAGATCACAGCTTCAATCTTTTTACTCCCCTTAGGAGCCCTAGTCTCCATGGGGAAGTGGAGGGCTGTGTCCCCAGCTCAAGGGAAGGTGAATTTTCAGAGTTGTCAGACCTAAGTCCCAGAGGAGGAAGGAAATGGACAGGACATTGTGGGGTAAGATTGCATTCCTGGGATCCTGGTAGGTATGGCTGACAGATGGGGCAGATGAAGAGGGAAAGCTGGCACTGAGAAAAGTCCAATGACAAGTCAAAACCTAGTTGACTGATGTGGTTGCACCATCATGGGCTCTAGCTCTGCCACATCAAGTTTCTTTAACTGGGAATGTCTTCATCGGTGGTGAATGTTCTGTGGATGCTGGGATGACAGAGAAAATGGCAGCAGATAGCCCTGGGTCTAGGCTTAGAAGGCGAACCATAGGATGTAGGGACAAAAGTAGGGTATACTGGTTCCAATTATACATACCCATGTGGGGTTTTACTATGTGTGTAAAAAGGCAGATATTCTCTGTGTGTGTGTGTGTGTGTGTGTGTGTGTGTGTGTGTGTGTGTGTGCAGTAACATTGGCTTTCAGGGCTATGTGATTCAGAGGAATAGGTTTATACCTCCTTAAATGTGTACCAGCCTACCCTACCCATCCCAGAGCATCTGCAACTTTTAATCGTATACCATGGTCTCCCTCCTCTCACTTTGCTCTCATCACTGCTTTCCCCCTCTAGCAGCCTCATTTCTGTAGTCATCTTTAGACTTTGTTCTGTTAGTTCCTTTATTTTATTCACTCTATTCCACATATGAGTGAAATCATCTGGTATTTGTCTTTCTCCCTCTGGTTTATTTCATTTAGCATCATCCCTTCCAATTCCATCATATTGTCCTATATGTCAGGCGTCCATCTTTTTTAATAGCTGTATAGTATTCCATCGCATATCCGCACCACATCTTCTTAATTCAGTCATCTGTCATTGGGTACTTAGGTTGTTTCCGTAACTGGGCTACTGTTAGCAGTGCTTAATGAATATAGGAATGCATATATTCCTTTGAATTTGTGTTTTTGCATTGTTTGGGTAAAGTCAAAGAGCAGAATTGAAGGGCAGATATTCTTACAGCTTGAGGGGGAAATCATTGATACCAGGATTTTTCAACCCGGCCAGTACTGACATCTTAAGACACATAATTTTTTGTTGTGAGAGGCTGTCCTATGCATTGCAGTATGTTTAGAAGCATCCATAGATGCCAATAGCACTCCACACTCTCCCATATTATTACAACCAAAAATATCTTCAGAGGCTGCCAAATATCCCCTAGGGAGTAACGTCACCTTGGATTGAAAACAGCTAACTCAATGTCCTCCTTGGTGGTGTAAGGGGTTAAGTGTCATCACTATGAAGCTATCCAGAGCCACTGCTGCCAGCCAGGGAGCTTCCCACATGGTGCAGCAGACCTCTCCAGTCTTGCCCGGGGCTCCCCTCAGCAGTGGGTTTCAATAGATCTGCCTGTTCTGCTCCCCACTCTGTCTCTGGTGAATCCTCTCCCCACCCCTACACCTCTGGACTACACCCAAGTTTTTGTATGCATAAATAAATAAATCTTTTTTTTTAAATAAAACAAATAACTCAAATCATGTCAATTTGTGGATAAAGAAGTTGAGGTTTAGAAAGGTGGCCTGCCTAAGGAAACTTTGGTTTGTTCTTTGGTGACTTTCCCTGGAGAATTCTTCTGTAACAACACTACCCTCTTCTCCCCCAACCCCTCAACATATACACACAAAGAAAGGGCCTTGTAAATATGCACCAAACATGATTTCATAACTTAAAGTACAACTACATAGAGTGAGCCCATGTTTTTTAAAAGATTTATTTATTTATGCATACAGGCTGGGGTGTAGGCCAGAGGTGTAGAGGGGTGAGAGGATTCACCAGAGACAGAGTGGGGAGCAGAACAGGCAGACTGACTGAAATACACTGCTGAGAGGAGTAGTGGGTGAGACAGGCGAGGTCTGCAGCATCGTGTGGGAAGCTCCCTGGCCAGGGATCGAACTCATGCTGCAGTGGCTGCAGATAGCTTCATAGTGCTGCGACTTAACCCCTTGTGCCACCAGGGAGGCCTAAGGGAGCCCTGCCCCTGTGACCTCTTCTAGGGGTGCTGGGCTCAGGCCACTCATATTATTGCTTCAGACTTAGACCTTCCTGGGAGCTGGTTTAGAACAAAATGTCCCAGGCTTTAGAGATGAAGACACTGTCACTCTCAGCTCGTGTGGCAGTCTTGCTGACTTGAACGTCAGAGTTTACAGGTCTCGGTCATGAAGAGCTAAGTAACGAAGGACAAGGCTTCGTCAGGCAGGGCAGAGCCAAGGTTAGCAGCAGACGGGCCGCTTCAAGGATGCCAGGTGACTAAATAAAACTGGGGTAGGCTTCCCACTTCACCCATAAATCTCATTTTCTTTTTCTTAAAGAAAAGAACATCCTACTGTTAATTTGTTAGAGCCCAGAGTTGCCCAAGGCATTAAAAGTGGTACGAGGAATTGCTTTCTTTTACTATTATCTTTCTAATGCAGGCATCAAGACCAGCTCCCACCATGCTAGTTCACATTTCAGCTAAAAGCAAGCAATTTCAAACGCATTTTGTGACCCTGAACATTTTAATGATGTGTGTTCTTTCTTGACTTCACTTATAATATCACCCCTATAAGGCAATCCAAGCCCCTGTGATTACCGAAATATCGAAAAAGATGGCTAAATTTAGATTTTGCCCAGATGTGGGGGGAGGGGTAGGTAATGCTAACAGCAGAGGCTTCAGAAGAAAAGAACAGTTTACAAGTCCTTTGCAATTTAGTTAAACTTGAGTCTCTAATTGAAAATATGTGAGCTCTGTTGATAAATACATAGGAGCCGGGGCTCCTATGTTCAAAACTACTGGGGAAACTGCCTGTTATTAACTCACTTTTGCAGCTCTGCCCCTGTGGTTCTGTGTTTGTCGATCTTTAGTTTGTTTTTGGCCTGGTGACATGATGCATTGTTTCTGCATGAGACATTAAGCTGTTGGGGCTCTTAGGACACTTGTTCTATGCTGCATTGAATATAAAATGTCCTGCTTTCTCTGCCTGAAGATGATGCTCTTGCATTTAGATATACTACAGGCCTTGTTCATGCCAACTCATCTCTTAAGAGATGGATGATCAATCAGAATTGTCTCGAGAAATATCACTCCCAAACAGCCCAGAATCAGGAATTGCTTGGATGATACTGAGGCAGAATGTGGAGGAAGGAGGCTTATGCTCTCAGTGGTCAATTTATTGGGAAAGGTTTCACCTGGCTCTGGGAAAGGAGCCAGGGCCTAGATCTCTGCTCTAGAAGATTCTTGCTAAGGAATTCAATTACCCATGGGGGTAGATCAGGCCTCCTCTACCTTCTGCCTAAGTAAGACACTGATTTTTGTTTGCTTGGATACCTTGAAAAACACCGCATTTCTACAAATGCATTTTTCACGTCTACGGGTTACACACCACCATCCATGCTTAATGGCAATTTAATCCAGAGGAGTAAGACTGTTAGGACAACTAGTATTGTTGTGGGGTTTTACTCCCAAGGGAGTGACTCTTTCAGCCCCAGAGCACCTCTCAACAAAACTACACCCCCCCACCCCAGCAGAGGATGCATGCTTTGAGTGCTTTTGATGGAGGAGATATAACACAAAATAAGATTAGAACTAGACCTACACAAGAAAGTGGGGGTTGAAGAAATCACCATAACCATGAGCACAATCCCTTGGTGCCAGCCCCTAAATTACAAAGCATAGGTAGGAGCTAGACAGCAGTCTAGGGGCAAAGATATGGAGATTGAGCCCCTTGTAGAATCTCTGATTCTTCTCTAATTCTAGTTAGCCAGTAAACAGACAGCCATCTTCAAAGATGAGCCCCTTCCAACTGAAAGAAGGCTGTATCAGTGCCATCTGTGCAAGAATTCGGGGCAGCCATTTTCTCTGCCCACCTGTGCCTATGCAGGTGCTTTCCTTTACCAACTCTGTCCCTCTGCAGGGCAGCGGCCTGCCTGTCTGCACCATGCAGGCCTCTCTTAGCAAGCCTGCCCCCTCAGAGTGTTACAGGGCAGCCCTGGTATAAATGGGGTGCCTGTCTGGGTTCTCACCCGTGCGCTTAAAAGGGACTTAAAAGACTCAACTGCAGACACGCACACAATAAAATTAATAAAAGGGTTTATTTACAAAAAGGGAAAGAAAAAGATAAAGAATAAAATTGGTGAATGTGTCCTACCAGTTCCGCTGAGCTGGAATCTTATGGCCCACTTCACAAAAAAAACTCTGACAATCCACACCAGGAACAATAGGCCCCCTCCAAGCTCACAGGTCTGCTTTTTAAATTCCGAAACCACTGCTTAACTCCACCCTCAGTCCTCAGCACCCTTCCTTCGGTGATAATGTCATTCGTAGTCTTAGGTGCCCTGGATCTCTCCGGCCTGAGGTGGGGGTGGGATCCTGGGACACTCCCCTTTCCTGAGGACCACTCTCTTATAAGAGGGGCAGTTCTTCCTGTCCACTTGTGTCTGTACAAGTGTCCTTTACTTCCTTGTCCTATTAACCCTGTTCTTTAAGTATAGCTGAGTCTCCGTCTCATGGAGAAACTTGTCACGTGCTGCCGAAGGGAGCTCTGGTGAAACCTTTCCCAGAGTGAACCCAAGGACCCCGCTCCACTCTCAAATCCATCAACTCTAAAACGACATCACTTTCACCAACATGAATTTGAGAGACGTCCCCCACACTTCTCACTCCTCCCCAGTACCCTTTGGTCACCCAGAGGCGCACATATTTCCACAACTTGTCAGTCAGGGTGGGGGTCACCATCCGTGGACATCAAGAAACCACAAGTTCAATCCCACAAATTCATTCTCCAGTCACTTCTGGAGTTCGAGGCTCACACAAGTCACTTCAGGGTGGGGGTGGGGGGGGCGGAGGGATGATAACCCAGTGTCTCTTCACCTCACAGAAGTAACAGACACAGATAAATAACTCCCAGAAGGAAGACCTAAAAAGGCTTAGTTGCAGCACCAACCAACAAAGGTGCTTTGCTCTCTCACTAAAGAAACTGGCACATTTCTTTGTTTCCTCAGCACCAAGTTCAGGGTCAAGCCCATATCTGTGCACGGTAAATGCTTATGGAACGAACCAAGGAACTAGCTGAGAAGACAGTGCATCGCCTCTTTGGGGACCAAGTCATGTCAATGACAGATGTGTTGTAGTTCTAATGAGATTCCTTCTTTTGGCTTCTGGGCTCATTTTCTCCAGGAAACTTTCTATGCAGTCACATAAGTGGAGCTTCCCCCTTCCTCTCCTCACTCAGATTCTTAATGGTCTCTCATTCTGCCAAGGCAATTGCCATGGGAACTGTGGAAACTTAGACACCACCACGAACTTCAGGGCCATCCTTGGAGATTTGGGAGTAATCATTTTTATAATACATGAAATCAGATTACATGAAGATAAAGGCATTTTAGGATGGATTTACCAGACAGAAAAGCAATCATGCCAGCCAAAATAAAGGTGGTAATTACTGTAAGGTTACAGGGCAGCTCATGAAAATAAAGTACAGCCCAGGCTCTTAGAAAGTAGATGTGGGAAATCTGACTCTTGGGGTTGGAGACAGGCATTCTCTTTGATTCTCTTTCTCTGGGGCCTCTCTGCTGTCTCATCTATTTTACGCTCTTCAGCTTACTCAGGAAGCCTCTCTGCCTCCTGATAACTCAGCCTGATCACATCTTTGGCTTGTGGGTCAAGTCCCCAACCTGCTGTAACCGTGAATTCCGTTGTGGTCTAGTTCTGTAGCATTAACTAAAAATTCTCAAGAGAGTGAATCTGATTGGATACTACCAGCCAATAGTTCGTTCAACATTGAGACAGGAGTGGATTCAGGTTCAATCAAGCCATAGCTGTAGGATCTCATGAAACAAATTTGGTGGCTTGAGCCTATCCCTTCAGTGGGATTTGTAGAACACAGCAAATATGGGGGTAGGAGGGTGGGGGATGAGAAAGGTGTCCCAGTATCCTAGAATAAAATGGCTATGCTCAATGACTTTTGAGGTCACCATAGGTCTACAGCTTCAAGGGAAGTTGTGGCAGGAAAAGGGGATGTGTCCTGGCCATGGTGTTGATCATTGAGAGGACTGTTGGGTAATTATGGGTGACTGTGTGGTATAAACTTCAGGTCACTCTTAGTCTTTTATGTGTGAGCACAGCCTCCTCCTCCACCACCAGCTGCCTCCCTGAGTCACTGTACAACTGTCAGCAAGAGGGAAGATTCCCAAAGCATGTGGCGGGGACAGCCTCCTCCCCCATCTAGGGCCCACCCCCTTCTGCCATGCCCTAAACTAGAAACAGCTCCACATGGCTGTCTGCTTTCTGGCAAAACTGGGCCTAAATGTTTCCAGGAGCAGCTAGCCCACTTTTATTGGAAGGGTGCTCTAAAGAAGAAGAAAGCTGTCAATTTGCACCCCATTCTCAAGCTTAAACTCTATAACCAGAAGCCATGTAACTGCAAGTACTTGGGAGAAAACAGACCTGGACTCAAATGAGTCTTGCTTCCCATTTTTTACCTTTTTGCTCTTTAGGAAAAGCTTTCTAGATTAGATTTTCCTGAAGAGGTATCAGGATTCTGGATCCAAAATTGCTCTTCAAAGAGCCCAGAAAACTGGGTTCCAGTTTATCTCTAATGCTTTAGCCATGTAACCATGGAGAGTCCCCCCTGTTCCCACCTAGAGCTCCTATTTTTCACCTGTAGGAAGAAGGGATTTGGAGCAGATAAAAGCAGGCAGCCTTTACCCCTACCCTCAGTGGGAACACTGTGAACACTGAGCTCACAGCTACCCCACCTCTGAAGGTTTGACTTCTCTTTTCTCTTTGCTCAGTTTCCCCAGGGTTTGGGTAGCTTCTGGCCCTTGACCACCTGCACAAGGGACACTGAGTGCCCTTGAGCATGGACATTTTGTTTTTCTGCCTATTGCTGCTTGCCTCCAGGCCCTCCTGAAAAAATCCTTCGGGAACATTCCATTCAACCCCCAACGTCTAGATCTACAGAAGCTGGAACTCGCTCGCACATCAATAGACTCCTCCATTGTCCCTGAACGTGTGTCATGCTGAACTGAGGCTCATCTGCGGGGGAGGAGAGATGCATGGTGCCAGGAGGCTTGGCTAGGCCTCCTGTGGGCAGGCCCTCAGAGCCCTCTGCCTGGCTGCCGCCCTCTGATGCTGTGTGGCTGGGTCAGAGGCCCAGGCTGGTTCTGGCAGGCAAGCCCTCCTGCCTTGCAGCCTCATTTCCTCCATTACATAGTGCTGCTGCTTGTTTTCATCACCCCATGATCCCCTGCAGCCATTCCTCTCAGAGTTCATTTGCTCACACCCTCCAGTGGACACCTAAAATGCCCAGTAGCCACGCTGGAGGCGACTCGCAGGACTCACCGGGACTGCGGATTCCGGGCATCAGGCTGTGGGCTGCCTCTCAGTCCGCCGTGGTGTCAGTGTATCCTCACCCAACTCCTTGGCTGTGGTTTGCTCTTTCCAGGCGGAAGCAGCTGTTCTTCCTAACAGCTCCCTCTTAACACACAAGCCTCATTTCTCACTAGTAGCTTGGGCCTTAGGGGTCTTACTGGCCACACCTGGTGCAGGAGGGGGTATGTCCTCTCTGCATTCAGCTTATTCCCAAAAGAATGAAGTTAGGTGGCTCCCTGTAAGATAGGAACCAGAGAGGGAGCTCTGAGAACAGCACCAACAAGGGGTGAGGGAAGGCCAAGGTAGAACAGGCGCGGGGCTGGTTGAGCCACGTAAGAGTATTCCAGGTGAGCCAGATGGGGCATCAACAGCTGTGTCTGGGGCCTCCCTGGTGGCGCAGCGGTTAAGCGCTGCGCTGTGGAGCTGTCGGCAGCGGTGACGCAAGTTCGATGCCCAGCCGGGGAGAATCCCACATGGTGCGGCAGACCTCTCCTGCCTCGCCCGCTGCTCCCCTCAGCAGTGTATTTCCATCCATCTGCCTGTTCTGCTCCCCGCTCTGTCTCTGGTGAACCCTCTCGCCGCCCCACACTTCTGGCCTGTACCCCAGCTTGTATGCATAAATAAATAAATCTTTAAAAAAAAAAGAAAAAGAAAATAGCTGTGTCTGGAAACTGTCAAACAACCCGGGAAACATTCATTCATTCATACATGTGGTAAAACTTATTGAGCTCTGGTGTATTCTGTGTGGGCAATAGAAACAGATTCCATTTCCTGCCTTCCCGGAGTGCCACTTAAGGGAAATAAACACAGAAATATACCATTAAAGCACCATGTAGCACATCTTTTGAATGGGAGGAGGGTGGGTTGGAGGAACTGGCAATACCCGTTGCTGGTGAAGGTGGAGAGCAACTGGATTTCTCATAATTGCAGGTAAAAATGCAAAATAATATAGCACTTTGAAAAACAGGTTGGGCATTTCCGAAAAGTTAAATGCTTACTCAGAAATCTCATCCCTACATATTTACCCAAAGAAATAAAGACATATGTCCACATAAAAATGTCGACATGAATGTTTATAGTGGTGTTATTCATAATTGCCTAAAACTGGAAATATCTTTCCACTGATGAATGGATTAAAAAACTGTGGTACATCCACATTTTGGAATATTACACACCATCGAAAAGGAACAGATCACAGATACGTGCAACCACATGGATGAATCACAAAAAGATTGTGCTGAGTGAAAAAAAGCCAGGCTCCAGATTCCATGTATGTGAATTTATGGAAAAGGCAAAACTAGAGGGGGAAAGTAAAACCCACCCAGATGGGTGGTTGTGAGAGGCTGAGGGTGGGAGGTATGGTTGACAATAAAGGTGTTTGAGAGAACATTTTGGGGTGATAGCATTGTTTTGTATCTTCATTGTGGTACTTCTTATACAACCATATGTATTCATCAAACTCACAGAACACACACCAAAAAGGGAATATTTCACTCTGTGTAAATTATATGTCAATAAAACTGGGGGTGGGGGTGGAGTTAGATGCTCTGCTATATTAGGAAGGTCTGGGTGGCATCTGATTTCTCAGAAGGTGGGCCTGTCTTGGGCAGGGGACGAAGATTAAGGAGGCTGACTGAATTTACAGGGCTACCCCCTGCTCAAAGAAAAAGAATAGAGAGTAGCTGAGGGTATGACCTAATCCTCAGACAGACCAGAATGAAGCCTTGCCGGGCGGGGGAGGAAGCAGGAGCCAAAGCATTTAGGGGTGTTTTGGGGGGAGGGTGGGGGGAGTGGTGGCATCTGGGTGTCCACATTCCAGAAGGACACAGAGGCAGTGGGGGAATCAGGCAGGCCTTGTGGCCACTGAGGTGATGTTGTGAACACAGTGATGAGCCAGAAATGTTACTTAGGTGCCTCAGAGCTCGCCATTTCACTTCAAAGAAAACCCCTAGACAGCAACTGCAGTATAAATAGCAAACAAGCAAACAAGACATTCTTCTGCAGCAGAATGAAGCAAGGATGTTGGCCCTGACGGCCTGATGTGAGGGCCAGCGCCGTCCCCCAGGACCCCAGGCCTCCCAGCTGCACTCTCGGCTCCCAGAAAGTCAGTGACTGTCTCCTGAGCAAAGCCCGCCCCACACAGCTCTGGCTGGGCTGCCAAGCAGCGTGAGTGATGGAGAGCAGCCCTTCCCCAAGGGCGCTGTCCACAGAGGCTCCTGGGCTGCTTGCTAAATGGAAGCCAGAGACCTTTGGGGCTGCTGCGGCTTGTTTTGCAGCAGGCCCCTTGGCAGATACTGTTTGTTCAGCCTGCCCAGCAAGTCAAGGAGAGAAAGTGGGGTGACCCAAGGGAACTAGCAGAAGGATGGTGAGGGGGCCTTAAAAGAGGCCAACACCCCCATCAAGGTGGGGGGCCCTCGGGGTTTCAAGGGAACGCATGGTTTCGGGTATTCCTGCTCCCGAGGTCCTTTAGGATACAAACGCCTAGGACTTTGCAGGGAGAAATGGGCCCCATCATCGAGAGTGAATTTTACTAGAGGGGACAGTCGGGGCACAAAGAGTAGCAGCTGTGGCGGTCAGAGAGCTACGATCAGAGGCAGTTGCTACCTCAAATCCCAGCCCTGCCCCTACCGGTTCTGCACCCCAAGGCAAATTTAACCTTTTGGAGTCTCCCTTTTCTTGTCCGCAGCTTGCAAGAGTCACAGCGCCTACTGTCAGCCTAAACACTCAAGAGGCAATTAAAAAGGCCGAGTGGGTTTATTTGGGAATCAAAGAATTGCAATTCAGGGTACAGGAATTTAGGTAAAAAACCTTAACTTGCCCCCAGGAGGGACAAAGTCAGGGAGTTTTATGGGCAGAAAAGAGGAAGGTGAGATAGGTGGTTAAAGAAGAGAATGGATCAGCTCTTCCTGGGACGGCATAGAGGCTTTTAGGAGGGTGGGGTAGACGTCCCAAGGCAGGATTGTAATAGTCTGGCTTCAACCCAGTTACAGGTTTGCCTGTGGACAACCTCGTTATAGGTTTGCCTGTAGACAACCTCTAACACATTCTATCCCGGACCCTGGTAACAGGGTTGTCTACCTTTATACCAGCGAAGCTGGGAGAGCGCCAAAACCTGCATGCGCCAGGAGACCCACAATTTTTCTGGGGTGTTCTGAGAAGGGCCTCAGTGACTCCATGTGTGCTAATGTGTCCGTGACAGGATCAACTGTGTTTTCCTTTTGAGGAGCAGAAAAATCACTTGTGAAAGTGTTGAAGGCATAAAGAAACACAGAAAGCTAAATAAAAAACAAAAATCTGAATGAAATGAAAAGCAAGAGTTCATTAGTGTTAATAAGCTTGAACAACCCTTGGCTGTACATAATTGGTTCTTGATTCTCTAGAAAGGGTGAAAAAGGAACTTGACTGATTCTATCCTTCAGCTGAAAGTCCATAATTTTCAGTTTTCTCTGGATGATTTCCCAAACAATTGCTTCTTGCTGGTTTCTTAGAACAATTGCTTTTGGCCCAGTCCGAAGGTCTTGGGCTCAGTTCAAGGAGATAGGTAATGCAATTTCTCTGTAATGGTTCCTCAGCTCCATTTTTTAAATGGTTTCACAGATGTCAACTTTTCACACTACTTTCCAGAATGGAAATGTTCAGAGCAAGCCTGGCCAATAGCAGGGACTCAGTAAGGGTCACCAACAATGTGTTCTCAAAGGATCTCCCAGAGGTCGCAGGCATGTTCTCATGGAACCAGGTTCACCCTACACTGCGGCTGCGCCCCTCCTCAGCCCTGCAGTGTGCAGTGTCAGCCCTGCAGCTACCAGCTATTCAGTTCAGCGCAGCAGAGACTCACCCCTGCAGCAATAGGAGAAGCTGGATGGCAGGTCTGTATCTGCATCCCTGATCAGCCACTTAACTTACTTTCTTGCTCATTATTTTTGCCCCTAGCCCATAAGGCCGTTAGGGGGATTGAGTGAATTGTGCTTAAGCACCAGAGTGCCTGCTTCTGGCAGGTGCTCCTTCTGTCCTCATGCCGAGCTCAGGAGCCAGCTCCCTCTGTCCCCAGCTAATCCCCTTGCACTCCCAGCCTAGTATCTGTATATTCAGAAGAGAGTCTACTCACCTCTTGGGCCTCTCTCCTGGCTCTGAGTTTATCCTGCGACCCAGACAGGTTCTCCAGTGCTCACTGGAAGATGGTGTCTGCTTGGTCTCCCCAAACCATGAGGGTTAACATTTGGACTGAAGTATGGTGCAATCCAAAGAACTCATGCAATCAAGACAACAGTGTGGGGGACCATGCCCCATGAGGCCCAGAGAGAGGGGCTTGGATGGGCCTCTTACGCAGCCCTGAGGCCCTGGACATACACCTATTCCAGCAGCCTTAGGACTGAATGCCAGGGGTTGTCCTCTGAGTGGGAAGGCCTCATTGATTGATTTCTGGTGTTGCCAGAGACCCAGGAAGCCTGAGCATTCTATGACTTGCAAACATATTTCCCAAGGTTTCCAGCCAGAGAAGACAAAACACTGGAAAAGAGAGATTTTTCTGGGGATTTTCAAGGGGCGGAGGATGGGACAGGGTGAAAGAATTTCTAGTATAGCATCAGTAAAGTATGTTTTGATAATGCAATGGCTTTTGTACTTTATTTTCTTTTTTTAAATGTCAAGTCCCTTTCACAATTCCAACCTGCCTCATTTGTACTAAGTACAACGAGAGATTTTTATGTTTTCTAATTAATTTGACCAGGGAGAATGGGGGCCTTTGCACTCACAGGGAAAGCAAAGCCCAGGAGGTAAAGAGATGCTTGTACAGTAGCCCTCAAATGAAGATCCACCCTTCTCCTCTTCCTTCTTCAAAGTGTGGAAGGGCTTGGTTTGGTTTTGGGAAGATAGACTATTGCCTATAGGTTTAATTTGTTTCCCTAAGTAGTCTTCATTGGAAGAGTTGTTTCTTATCCTGTTTTGTAAAACTGGATTTTGAATCATCAGTTCTCCCCATGAACTGTCCCCTCTAATCTGGCCATTTCTGGCCACTTGGAACCCCAGAAACAACTGTGAGTCAGATGATGGCCCTATTTGGAGTGACCCACATATTTCTGGGCGTCTGTCTGTCTGTGTTGTCCAGACACGCTCCTACTTACCCTTGGTGATCTTTTCTGGCCCCAGGGTGCCAAAGTAAATATCAGTCATTCTATCTCCAGCAGCAATCTTAGATGGCCAAGGAAATGTCAACCTTAGAAAATAAACAGCCCTAATATTAGCCCAGACGTGTGGACATGTTCCTCTAGCAGGTGTGGAAAAAAAAACCCTTAAATTCTCGTGTATTTTTAAAGCGTGCCTCATACACCCAAATCTCCTGGGATGTCACAAAATGTATTTTAGCCCAGAACAGCAGTTATTACCGTAACTCCTACCCCAAGGGATGAGCCAGTATCTAGACCACAGTTCCCTGAACTCGGGGTAGCTTCTGCCTACAGAAGAATTTCCTCTGCCAGCAGGCGGAGGTGGAGATTCTAGGGTGACAGTGCATGGGTGTGCCCCCACCATCAAAAAAATGCACGTGACAGATGCAGACAGGTCACCACCATGCAGGCCCCCACTGTCCCCTATCACCAGTGAGTGTTTATCGAGGGCAGCCGTCACGCTTCACTGGAAGGCCTGAGGCCTGCGCACAGCACCTCTGCCCTTCTCAGTGTCCACTCTGGGGGCCAGGCCACATGGGGCTCACAGTCTGCTGCTCACCATTTTGCGCATCCGGCTGGGGACCCAGACCGGTCATCCTTATCCTGATTAAGGGCTGGTGTACTCGTTGTGCAGAAAAGCTCTCCAAGGAGAAACAGCTGAGGGAGGATGTGGCCACGAGGGCTGAAGAGGAAGAAGGAAAGACCTGGGCCCGAGTTGGTTCAAACTAGACCTCAAATAAGTAAGGGGGAGGAAACCCCTGGATAAGAGCCAGAAGAGGCAGGGATGGCGAGGTCGAGGGAGAGCCAGTAAGAGAGCCGGAAGCACCACGCAGAAGCGCCACACAGAAGCGCGAGTTTATCCTGTGGCCGTGAGGGAGTTGAGGCAGGATAAGGAAACAGGCCGGTTTACATGTTAACAAGATGACACCTGTGGAGCAGTAGTGGGCAGTGGGGTCAGGGGAGAGGAGAAGGGAAAGAAAAATAGAAGTAATCACTAAGTTTCCACTCCTGCGGGATAAGACAACCAACAGGATACAGCCATCTACCATAAGCGTCACAGAATTGCTGTTACACCCAAAATCTGTTCTTTTTTTTTTTATAAAGGACAAAATTTATTATTTTTTAAGGTTTAATTCTTTTTTGTTCCTTAAACTGTTTTATTTTTTATTGAAGTGACAATGTGGGTTGACCATATTGTATAGGATTCCGAGGTGCAGCTTCACACCCCTTCAGATGTCACCACACATTCCCACCACCAAGGCGCCCACAGTTCTGCACCCTATTTCGTTGGGTCTCTGTCCTTTGCTCCCCACCTCTACCTTCCCCCTCTGATAGCCTCAGTCTGCCAGATTTCTAGGGCTTGTTTCGTTAAGTTCTGTCTGGTCCCTTGTTTTGTTTCTCTATTGTCCACAGGTGAGTGAAATCATCTGGTATTTGTCTTTCTCTTGCTGCCTTATTTCCCTTAGCATCATCTCCTCCAGCAAAGTCTGTTCTTTCAAGCCAAACCAAAGCACTTTTATAGTCATTTATTATATACCATAGAATTATTGTATTTTTAGAATTTTAATAAAATGCAATAAAAATCTGTGGACATTCCTCATTCCCATTTATTTCTAAAATGACAGATATGAGACATTTAAATTTAAAGCAGTACTTTGGGCAAAATTATGTGACAATGGAAACATCCAAATACCTGTTTTTAAATGCTGTTTCCTTAGTATGAGTTTACTTATTTATTTTTTTAAAGATTTATTCATTTATGCATGCAAGAGCTCGGGTGTAGGCCAGAGGTGGCGGGGGTGGGGGCGGGGTATGAGAGAATTCACCAGAGATAGAGTGGGGAGCAGAACAGGCAGATTGACTGAAATACACTGCTGAGGGGAGCAGCGGGCAAGGCAGGAGAGGTCTGCTGCGCCATGTGGGAAGCTCCCTGGCCAGGGATCGAACTCATGCTGCAGTGGCTGCAGATAGCTTCATAGTGTTGCGACTTAACCCCTATGCCACCAGGGAGACCCAGTGTGAGTTTATTTTTTTAAGAGATGGTAGAGTATCACCTTTATCCTGAAGGGAGAGATCAAGAGTGCTCATTAAAAATATCTAACAGTCATTTGTCATCACAGAGAAAGACGATAAAGATGGAAAATTTGTATCTAAGAAAAACATGATTTTTTAATCTTTTAATTTTTAACTCTGGAGGACTTGCTGTGAGGAAACCAGAGGCCCTCTATGTGACATGAAAGATCTTCCTGATTACTCCATGTCATATTATAAAGTGTTGTAAAGATGCTATTACATTTTAAAGACCTTATTTTTATAAAATTACCATCAATGACAACAAAGCATTTTGAGTCTGTCTGGCTTTTAACTTCTTCACTGTCAGGTGAATGAGTAACAAATGTGGTTCTATCTTTGTCAGCTCACCCCAGTCTCTTTATTTCAATCAATAGTTCTCCCATAAAGCATTTTTATTATGGAAGTCATTTATGCTTCTCCCACACATCTTTCCTTGAGAGGTTCAAAAATAGTTCTTTCTCATGTATTTCTAGTATTTGAGCAAAATCTTGCAAATTCCAGCAACTGAGGTGTTGGAAATCTTGATATTATTAATCAAACATATAGCAAACTTCCTATAAGGCCCACTTTGTCCCAATATTCATGCCTTAAAATTTTCAATTGTGTTTTCTCTGCAGCCAATAATGTCTACTGACACAAGATTGCATTTTTAATTTGCCATATTGGTTTTTGTACATTATTTCAGTCATTTTTCATGGTAAAAAATCCAGGGTTTCCCTAGGGGCATGTGGCTTTTTGTGGTTTGCAGCTACTAAGAAACACCAAAAGGTTCTTGTGTCATTTATCATGACATTTAATAAAATTTTGTTAAATACTGGGGTAAGTATTCTTGTGAATTAAGCATTAATGAAATAATTGAGGAAGTTTATGTTCACAGTTTATACTTAATTTTTAATTAGTTTACTAATTTGGAAGGTTTCTGCTATTTTTAGTTAATATCTCGAGGCAAAACTTCTTACTTAGTTATGTCAATAACCTTCATTGACAATAACACACGTCAACCATAGTTCATGGAATTATCATGAAAATGTTGAATTTTGTGGTCAACTTTCAGATCCAATAACATGGTCATTGCATTTGTCTCTTATAATATATGGCTATTAAAGAATTTTTCCAAAAAGAGAAATATCATTCCAGATATTTTGTTTTTGTTTCCTAGACTTGCATTATTGACATCTCTAATCCAGATTTCTTTGCAAGAATCTTTTAGAGCATTTGCTCATTTTGTGAAGATGATAGAGTAGGCACTCAAAAGATGTTGGTGGAATTGAGAAAAATCTGACAGATAATACAGCCATAATTTCCTCCTTTCAAAGTCTTGAGATCTTACAGATCCCAAAGGATTGAGATCAGGGATCTATGGTGTGTCAGTGGGGAGTAGTCTTAGGCCCTCTATGGTTTGAAAAAGGAGGAAGGAGAAGATTCTGTTGCTGGATTTGGGAGGATCAAGTTTTTAATTCTCATGGCCTCCCCAGCCAAGAAGCATTTTCTTGTATGCCACATTTACTCATCTCCTGGGAAGAGTAGAAACAGACCATGGGACTTCATTCTTCGTTTCCCCCAGAGTGATAGATACAGATGAACAATCAGCCCAGTCTGAGATGCGTGCCCAGGCCTGCTGGGAGTTCTACTGGGAGAATTCAGCTGCAGATTTTCCCCCTGATGAATGGGGTGGTCTGATCTGGGCCCAGCCTGGTTCTATCCTGAGAGGAAATGAGCCTGGGACCAAACCCTGACAAGAAATTGCATGTTGGCTATCGAGTCTGCTGTCTCACCAAAGGACACAGGCTTTTGGCAATCTTTAGGCATCAGACAGAACTGCCTTTGGCTGCTTGGAACAGAAACCCATGCTGGCTTACCCAACAGGGCATTTATTTTTGTCATATAACATGAAGTCAGGGGGTAGGTAGGTCCAGGGATGTTGTCAAGCAAATCGCGAGGTTATCTCAGATAACCTGGCTTCCTGCTCGGCTTTCCTCGCACCAGGTTTTCCTTCTCCGGGGCTGATGTTTCATTCCCAGGCACCTGCTCCTCAGCCCAGGCAGGATGAGTCTTCTCCAAATGCAGAGTCTTCTCCTCTTGGACCTTTGCTTTTTTATTCAGGATTGGCCAACCCTCCCAGAGGCATTTACCTAGATTTATTGTCTGAGCCTGAGAGATCAGATATTCTTACCAAGCACATTCCCACTCCCCAATAAAACTGGTGTTCCTTTTGTACAGTTTTAGAGGAGAGTGGATTCTAGGGTCCATAGGAGTGTTTGGGCTCATCTAGTGAGTGACCCACCTGTTCTTCGATTCCATCGTGAACAGGCCCTTGATTTTTCAAGATCACTTCTCAGAAACCATCCCATCATGATTTGGACAATGTGTCAAGAAGCACCTAGAGGGAAAATTCTTGCAGGGGGTCCCCCCGTGCTAGCTGCAGTTCACTCGTGAAGTATGTCCATGAGGTGGGAGGGGAGGAGGGGTGGGAATCAGGTTGCCTAGGCCTAGGCTTCTGCTTACTAAGGGGCTCTTCCATCGCCCGCCCACCTTGGGGGTCCCTGAGGAGGCCGGCTTCCATTCATAAATAGCCAGGGCCCTCTACAAGAGGCTGTGCAAAGCCTGAGGCTCCCCTGTGGACACACAGTGTCCATCTTGCTGGTCAGCCTGAGTCCATGAGGGGTACAGCCGGGCAGCCCAGCAGCGCCCAGGGCCTCGGATCTCAGCAAGAGGAGACTGTGTGGGCAGCACTCCCAGACAAGATGAGCTGGGGCTGGTGGCCGGGCAGGGTCAGGGCTGGGAGCTGGTTCTGCAGGAAGCTACGATTTTCTCCAGCTCCTTGGTGGGTTTGCCACTTCTGCTCTTTTGATATCTACTTGTCGATCTATAGATTTTTTTCAGACTAAATTGAATTTATATTAAGTTTGTTCAAATTCTGTTTTAAGAATTTTTGCACTGTCTCCTTGAAAGTAGTATATTTTAAATGACCTGGGCAGGGCTAGTAATGGCCATTGAGGATGATGAGAAGGAGGAAGGATGGATGGGTAATTATTTTCTTGTCATTGTCGAATAAATATATACATACTGAATAAAATTTAGAAAAGCACAGAGAAGTTTTAAGAAGAAACAAGATCCTTCATAAATCTTAGGACCCATATGTAGCATATATGTGTGCGCATGTGTGAGTACATGTATATATGTAAATATACCATACATGTAAATGTGTGTGTGTGTGTGTGTGTGTAGTATCCTCATACAGTGTCTAGCAAAGTGCCTATGGTAATTACTTGTTGCTCTCAATATCAATTGCTCAATCTTTATTTCTATTATAACTTCAATTTTATTTAAGGTAGCAATGTGCCCGGGTAAAAGATGACATTTCTTAACCTCCCTTGCAACTAGCAAATGGAACTTAGATGGATTTTCGAAAGAAAGGGGGGAAGGGGCAGGCTGGGCAGAGGCATGTCCTTTATTTCCTTTCTTTTCCCCTTTTTCCTGCCTGGAATATGGGCATCATGGCTAGAACTCCAGATGCCACCTTGGGCTTGGGGATTGAAACTGTGTAAAGACAGTAATGCAGAAAACGAGAAGGACTCGCATCCCTGAAGACTTTGTTCATCCAACCCTGGAATAGCCGCCCCTGGACTTTTTTAAGAGAGAATAAACCTCTAGTGTGTTTAAGTAACTGTGGCCATATCTCCCTTGACAACTAAATGTATCTTTTAGCCCATACAGTGCCTAACACAGTGTCACCACTCAGCGGAAGTTTGGGTTGAACCTTCCTCTGGAAAGAGCTTCGGGGAGTAAGGAGAGTGGATGAAAGAACCCCAACCCTGCTTTACCAGCAGCAATCTGAGTGACCAATTCCGTGCTCTCTGGGTCTTAGTTTATTTCTGTGATGTGGGAAGGTCAGACTAAATGCTTTCTAAAAGCTTCTTTGGGCTCTTCTGCCTCTGAATCTATGGATGGGATAGACCAGGGTGCTCTCTGGCCCCACCTCTTATCAACTTTTTAACTGCAGGTGGATCGCTTAGCCTCTTGCAACCCTCTTGTTCATCTCAGTCGCCTAGCCTATGAGGTTCATAGGAAATGTGTGCTGAATGAGTGAGGGGAGTGGAGAGGGGGCCAGCTGTCTTAGCTGCCTCGCAAATGATACAAGGATAAAACCAGAAAACCCTGCACCATGCCATCTGGGAGAGTGGGTTGCCAGATGGCAGCCCCAGTCCACCCAGAGCTTGTATTCTGGGCATCTCCCAGGACTGGCCTCTATTACAAGATGGCCCTGTGACCTTTTTCCCCCAGGGGCTTCCAGATGGTTCTTGGATGGTCAAAGTCCTTAGGCAAAGGAACAGAGGAAGAACTAACCCAGTCCTATGGCAGGATAGAATCCAGCCCAGAGAAACAGAAGCAGTTCCAGAGACAGCACCCTCCACTCCCTCTTAGCCCCTTCCAAGGATGCCTGGGACTTCAGCCTTCATCTGCCTTCAGGAAAGGAAGCTGTGGCCATCCGAGGGGCTCCTTGATTCCCATTGGCCCAGAGCTCTACCTGTGCTGCTGTTTCCTGACAGGAAGTTCGGTTGCCCTGGCACTCAATCTCCATGGCAACCCTTGCTTTTGAGACACTGAATGGAAACTGCTGGTGTGGGGAGGCCAGTAGCAGAATACTGATTTGTCCTGGTGTCTGTAACAACGACTGCATCTCAATACCTTTCCAGATACCCAAAGAGCTAAAAATACATCTGACTCTGTCTAGGGCTCTTCAGTCGGGCTCAGCATCTAAAAGTGCATCTGTGCTTACTCTGATCTGCTAATATTAGTTATCTTAGGCAACCTGGGTTTGGGGGGACATGGAATGGGGTGTTGAATGCAAATTTGCACAGCACAGGTCTGGAGGGGTTTGCTGGAGAGACTAAGAAGGGGGAGTAAGGCGCTTCTCCTGAGAAGCTATCGAGGAGTTCTGGGGGCAAAGCGGGCAGAGACAGGCTGAATCCTAACTCCCTGCTGGGCCCCAGTGAATTTGCTGGCCCAGCCCAGATGATCCCGGCATTGCTCATTTGCTCATTCAACAAATCTGTGTTAAGTCAGACTCTGCTCCCAACTCTGTGCCAGGCACTGGGTTCACAGCTGTGAATAAGAGTGTGCAAATAGTCCCTGCTCTCTCCAGAGTTTACAGAATGGTTGAGATCGGGGTCACCTCTGAAAGTGCAGACATACTCATGTATATCTGATGTCTTGTCTGTTATGCAGGGATCTTCTTCAACTCAGAGCTTATTTGTAACTAGGGCAGTGCTTCGGGCACATAGGAGGTGGCGAGCTAAGAGGATGGGGTGTCATGGGAGGACCTGGGTGGCGTTGCTGCTGCAGCTGTGCCTGTTCGGCCCAGTGCAGCAGCAGCCCTCTTTGTGGGCCCCCCACCCAGGCTCTGGCCAGCTCTGAAAAATGTGGGCTTGGTCCGCAGTGCTATGATATTCAGGATAGATGAGGTGACTGCTCCACTGACACCTGCTAAGGGAGCTCAGTACAAAGTGACAGGTTGAAATAATTCCTAGTCTCCTTGGCAGGATCTACAGACGGTCCCCCCCTCCCCCCACGCGTCCCATCTACTTCTTCCCGTAACCACTGCACATGTCATTCAATTAATTCTGCATTTCCCAGAGCAGGAAGCTGTGCAGAGTTTAGAGCAAGCCGTCCATGCCAGGGCTACTGTCAAAAAGCAGGTGTCACACTCAGCCCCCATCCTAGTTCCAACCCTGGCCTCGTCCACAACAGATGAGGGATGAAAAGTGACCAGGACTCTGTCCTTAGATACACAGTAGGTGCCATGCAGGCACTTGCGCGCCACACCAGGGATACACCAGATCACCCAAGGATGCTGCAATGGCCCCGGCCACCCACTCGAGCCTTGGGGGGCCAGATGCTGCAGCTGGCTGGTTGCTTGGGGCAGAGGGAAGGGGCTGGGCTCCCGGATGCACTCCCAACCCTTCAGGCCGTCTGGCTGAAAATGAGAATGGTTCCTCGAAGCCTAATCCTCCTTTTTGGCAAAGCAGCTCCAGATATACCCAAAAGGGGGCATCCGCTGCTTGAGGGCAGCAACTCTGCCTCTCAGTCTTCCTGCAGCTCTACTCTGGTTGCTTCCTGCAGGTCTGTGGGCAAAACAGCAGCAGCGACTCCGCCAGCCCTGCTGACCGTCTCCTTGTGAGGCAGTGGGGGGGGGGGGTGTCTGCGGGCCCCTCCCCTGCTTCAGGAAGGAGCCTGTTGCTGCCTAGGGGTGATCTGTAATTGATCACCGGTCCCTACTGGTAGCTCTCTGCATGGCCATGGGGTGGGTCAGGGGCCCTGCAGAGCAAGACCTGGCATGAACCTGGCAAGACCTGGCACTGGACCCTTGGAGCAGGACCTCAGCCTTGCCAGGGGTGCACTCATTCACCCAAGGTGCTCTCTCCCTTACCCAGCCTGATTCAGGTTGCCCTTGAGCCAGCCTGCTGACACCCTCGACGGCCCCAGCAGGACCTTCTCCTGGCCACGAGCAGGAGGAGGAGTGGAGAAGACAGCCCATCGGGACAAGCGGCGATGGATGTGCTGCGCCCTACGCACGGGTCAGAACATCCGGGGCGGGGCCAGCTCTTCCCCTAACCAGCTTCTGAGTCACCTTAGCTGTGCCTCGCCCCTCAGCACTGTGTACCCTCCTCACAAGGTTCTCAGGAACACCCCGCAAGACGGTATTCAAGTGCTTTGGACAATAACGTACAAACGTGTGGAATTTATCCAACACCAGCTTTGTGGGGTTGACGTCCCTGGGGCGAGAACAGTGTGAATCTCAGACAGTGACTGTTCTCTGGAGCAGGCAAGAGGGGCAGGAACAAGGCATCCACGTCGGAGCCCAGCCAGGACACACATATGAACCTTAACTAAGTGCCTGAGTGTTTAGTAAGTGCAGCAGGAGACCAGGAAGGAGAGGAAGGAGGAGCCAGGCGGCCCGAGGGTGGGGAAGGCTTAGTGCAGAGTCCACCTGAAGTCGGCCTGCTCAGGTGCACCGAGAGGACGGAGGCGTGAGAAGCGTCCCGGGGAGGGGGGATCTAGTGAGCAAAGGTTTGGGGCCCAGCTGTGGGCAGTGTGGGGGAAGCCAGCCTGCCTCGGGCGGCAGGGAGATAAGGTTAAAAGCGGAGGTGGGGCCGTGGGCGTCAAGCCCAGGTCTTGCCCTTGCAGCCCTGTGCCCGGCTTGACTTAATGAGCCTATCAGAGTCTTGATTTCTTCACGTTTGAAAAGCCGATCACAGTCCCTACCTGACGTGCCCGTGAGCGACGTGGGGGTCACGAGAGGCAGGCCGCGGAGCTGCTGCTCCCTGGCCCAAGTTCACTTCTCTGCACGGCCGATTTTTCCATCTTCAGAGCGGCGACGACACCTCCGCCTGGGGGTGGTGCGAGGGCTGGCGGGAGGAAGTACGCTCAATAGCAGGCACAGAGCGAATGCCCAGCGGCGAGACCACGGGCCAGACCGCTCCAGGGAGGGAAGCGCCGGGAAGTTTTTGAGCAGAGGAAAGATTCAAGGTGCCCATCCTCTCCCTTGAGGCCCAGGGAGTGCTCCCTGCACCGCAGCGGGGGAGCCCAGAGGGGAGCACGGCCTCTCTCCATTCCCTCCCAGGCTTGAAACAGTGAGTCAGTCAGGCCAGCCGTAGCCCTGTGGGGCACTTTCACCCCCTGAGCCCAAACGGCCAATGTAACAGCCGGAGCCAAGGCAGGCATGGACTTCAGACAGGGCTCCGCTGGCAGCCAGGGCTGGGTCAGGAGCCTCATTTCGTTGTTGGAAGAAAAACTATCATTTTAATTTAATTTTCTCGAGGACACACTGAGTCGCAGAACCTGGACATCCTTGCCCAGCCACGGGCCTTGGGCGCCCCAAGCACCCCTGCTGAAGCTTGCCAAGGTAAATAAATGCACCCAAGCTGCCAGGGCCACTGGGTTCTGGGTGCCTGGATGCAGAGTGGGGCTGGGGGGTGGCAGGCTGCTCAGACCCCAGGGGGCTCAGAGTCGGCCCCCAACCCCTGCTACTTCCTGTGGCCAGTTCCCAGAAGAGTTACCTGAGCAGCTGCAGGGCTCATCAGGGCGGACTTGGTGTCCAAATCCCCCTGGTGTGAGACCCTCCTAGGATCTTGCATTCAGAGAGGCAGCCCGGACTGAGCACAGCCTGGATCAGGGGTGGAAAACCTGGTGTCCAATCTCCTTCATGGACGAACTGAGCGGCCAGCAAAGGCCTGGACCTGTCAGGGCCCCACTTTCTCTGCCCACATGAAGGGGTCGTGCCCTGCCCTGCTGGGCTCAGAGGAGCCACGTGAGGAGCATTTGGGTTAATGCTGTCTTCCTAATCCCGTGCAAGTAATTGTGAATGACCGAGGCACGCAGGTGCCTCCTTCTCTCTCAGGCAAACAATCCTAGTCCTGGCCCTCGAAGTAAATTCAAATCCTTTCTGCTACACCCTTCCAGCAATTCCACTTCTGTGCAGAAACCCAGAAGAATTGAAAGTCGGGTCTTGAAGAGACTGGTGTGCCCCTGTCCGCAGCTGCATTACCCACTGTGTTTTCACCTTCTTGGCCAGGGGGCCTTAAAGTCCTCTAAATAGCCCTGTAATGAAGCAGGACCAGCGTGCGCGCTGGGGAGGCCTGCAGGAACTCTGGCCGAAGAATTGTCCCTTTTCTGGGTGTGAGCAGCTGCCACATCAGATACCTGGTGTCTCTCTGTGTTGACCTGCTGCCCACCTCCCCTCCCTGCCTGCTGCGTGGGCCTCATCCACCACCCTGACGTCAGAGGCCCTGACGTCAGAGGCTGTGGAGCGTTAGCCAAGTCTGCAGGTGAGGCCAGCGCCTCCCAGCGGTCCAGGCTGGAGCAGCCACGTGCTTCCTGCCTGCAGGCTGGGCCAGGCCTTCCCTACCACAGCCTCTTCTCTCCTCCTCAGAGAAGCCCCAGGTGCTGGCACCTCAGGAGAGGGTCTCACTTTCCTCTTTTCCCTCAGTGAAGCTGGAGGCCGGGTTTGGAGCGCAGGCATGTCTGTGAGTGCCTCTGTCATCAGGATGATTGTGTGAATGAAAGAGGGAGGAATTGTGTGGAAGGAATCACAAATAATTTGTCCCCTCAGGATTTGGTTTTCCTCAGGACAGGCAATCTCTCCCAACAGTGAACATCCCTCCTCCTCTTCCTTGGGGCAGCCACGTGGGCATATTTCTCCAAAAGGATAATTCCACCGCTTTTCCTAGGAGTTTCCAACCCCAAAATGGCTCAGGCTTGCGCAGTGGTGCCAAATGCGGCACACAAATTATTCTGAGCAACTCACAGCCTGGTCTTACACAAATAGTGAAGTCGCAGAAGATAATTCTGGTGTTCTCCTTCTTCGTTCCTGTCTTCCCTGCTGTCATGGACCGAGTGATTCACTCATTGATTCGTTCATGTGAACAGCGCTGGAAGGCACAGGGACATTTACAAAAGGACAGTGTGGACTGAACCCGGGACTCTGTGGCCCAGAGGGCACCGTGCAAACTGCAGGTGGCCTACTCTGGGGGGCCCAGGAAATTGAGAAGGGACCTCTCCTGGGGGTATGGAGGACTTGTGGGTGCAGATGAGGCTTGAGCTGAGTCTAGAGCCTTAGCCAGTGAAGGGGGGAGCCTGGTGACGGGACAGGAGGAAGGGCAGGAGGCCAGGGAATGGGGAGCTGTGTCTGGGAACCGCCTGGAAGCCAGTGCATTTGACAAGAGATAAGGCGGAGTGATGACCCATTCTTGTTGTTAGCAATTGATTCCTGCTAAGGTGTTAATTGTTAATTAAGGAGGTGTTAGCTGTAACAGCTTCGAGGTATGGTCTCTCCATTTGAGGACTGCATTCATTCTTCACTGCCTCCTGCCCTGGCAAGAGCATTGCTCTGGAAGCAGCAGCCCTGCATTCAAAACTTGAGTGCCCATCACGACGCGCAGCCTTAAACAAGTCATTCAGTTTGTGGACAGTTCAGGGGAGACAATAACCTCCACCCCATTGGGCTGTCGTGCAGATTAAATGAGATGCCATAGGGAAAGGGCCTCGCTCTGAGCGTGCATGACGCAGGTGCTCAGAAATGATGCTTTCACCTCAACAAATCACAGAATTACCACATGACCCAGCAATTCCATATATATTACATAGCCAGAAGAAACAAAAGCAGGATGTCAAAGAGATAATGCACACCCACGTTTCTAGCAGCACTACTCACAACAGCCACAGAGCGGAAGCAAGGAGAGTGTTCGACAGATGAATGGGCACACGGAAATGTGGTGTGTGCATACAATGGAACGTTTTTCAGCCTTAGAAAGGGAATTCTGACACGGGCGACACCATGGGTGAAACTTGAGGACATTATGCCAAGTGAAATAAGCCAGTCACAAAAGGACAAATGTGGTCTGGTTCCAGGCACACGAGGTACCTAGAGTAACAGACACAAAGTGGATGGGTGGTTTCTGGGGGTGGTGGGAGAAAGAATGGGGAGTGGTAGTTGAATGGGCACGGAGTTTCAGTTTGGGAGAATGGGAAAGTTCTAGAGACGATGGTGATGATGGTGGCACAACAGTGTGAATGTACTGATGTCTCTGAACTGTACACTGCAAATGGTTACAATGCTGACTGCTGTCCTGTGTCTCACACACACACACACACACACACACACATACACTGTTCTGATTCTCCTCCAGTAGCAAAGACTCTCCCACTTCGCTTTGTAAGGAGAGCACCGAAGGGCAGGTGGCTCTGACACTCCTAAACAGCCCCCAACCCTGAACTTGGTGCCTAATTACCAGCAGATTCTGCTCAGACTCCCAGGGGTGGGGGGTGGGGGGTAAAGATTGACTAATCAATGTTGTGTTGAGGCCGAAGAGTCATCTATTGGGCTCGTTGGAAGGCAGCTGTCTGCGGGCTGAAGCTGGCAGAGGCAGGGGAGGTGGATTAGCATTCACCGAGCGGCCACTATGCGCTGGGCAAAGTGCTTGGCAGGTGCCAGGCACACAAATGAAAAGCTCTGCCCTCACAGAATTCACAATCAACTTCTACCCTTACCTGCCAGCTGGTCTTCCCCATTGTGGAGATGGTGAGGAGGGTTAGTTAAGTGGAAGAGGCACCGTTTTGCAATTGTCAGCCTGGCGTCAGGACCCAGAGATCTTCCCAGAGCCTCCCAGAGACTGGCCTTCCGAGGCCAGCACTGCTGCTGACTTCCAGTACAGAAGTGCCTGTGTCCAGATCTTGGGGAGCAGCCAGGGCTCCTGGTGGGAGCTTCGCAGTGTTGAGGCTGGCCAGAGCCCAGAGCAAGGTGCAGCAAGGGAAGGAAACCTATCCGGGCACCCCACTTTCTGCAGCACTTGGGGAGTTGGGAGGGCCTCCCCTTAGCTGACTAAAGGGACTTGCTGTGGCCAGCATTCCCTTGGGATCACAAATCCTGAGAATCAGGGACTCTTCATGTGGGCCCTATCAGTAGCTTGGGGTCCTTCAAAGAGAGTCCTACATCCATCCCCCACCCCCACCCCCAGGCATATGGCAGATAGGGACCCCACTGAAAAGTATGGTTGGCAGTTTAAGAATAAGGTCCCAATCCCAAGCGAGAGGTTTTTTTTCATTCAACAAATACTGAGTTCCGACTTAATACCAGGCATGTTAATAATTCACTCTCTGCTCTTAAGCTGGACAGAAGGTAGAGATCTAAGTATAATTTCCAAAGAGTTAAAAGCAGGAATCTTATCCAAATACAGAATGAACATATGTCAAAGATCTTGCTGCACTCATTAACTAACATGGGAACCAATAAGATGATAAAGCTGGTTCAAAGCGCATCTGAGGACTGGGACTTAAAGGGAAGTCACACCAAAATAATTTTTTCTTAAGTTAGAGACCAATCTGGTACATGTCCTGCAGAGCAATAAAACTGGAGTCCTCTCTCCTGCTGGCCGGAAATCATTTGCATCTCCATCAGACAAAAATCGACAAGTTAACACGCAACCTCAGTCTGAGACCTTCAGAGGCAGAGCAAGCGACAGTCAGACAGTGACAGCACTTCCTAGAGCCACACGTGTCATTCAAGTTTCTAGGAGCCACATTAAAAAAAAAAACAAGCAGATAAGATTAATTTTAATAAGATACTTTATTGAGTCCAAAATGTCCAAAATATGGTCACCTGACATGCACCCTTGCCCACGTCCCAAGCGCTCAGCAGCCACAGTCCAGACGGCTGGAAGGAACATGCGGTCATCCTCTTGACTTTCTCTGGATTTCAGATACTTTTTCCTACCAGATCTACACAGGTCCCTGTGACCTAGTTGGCAGGGGTCCAGGAGAGGCGAGACCAAGCTGTGGCCCTTAAGAGGGGTTTGTGTGAGGCAGTCGGGTCAATGTCTAGGTCAGCTAAAGCTCTGAGAGGCAAAGCAAGGGCCATTCTGCTGGTGGGATGCGGTGGGTCAGAAAAGATTCCACAAGGGAAGAGTGGGCTTCTCAAGGGGAGACCGGCGAAAAGCAGGACAGTGCATACATTCAGAGGACGCTCCTACTTGGGCATACGGTGTGGGGGAGGGGAGGGGCCTGCAAGACAGGCTGGGGCCAGACACCCAGGTCTGGGGCAGCTGCTTGAGAATCTCATGGGGATTCAGAAAAGAGACTGGTCTTTTCTGGAGACCCTTCAAGGAACTGGGAGTCCTGTGGCTGGGGAATCTCCCCCAATTCCCTACCCTCATGTCGCCCCAGCTGTGGAGGGGGATGAAGTCTGCCTCACACTTGGCAGCTAAAAATATTTTGGAGGCATCAAGTTACAGGTGTGATGCCCAAATCCAGAGTGAAAAAAGAATCGGTAAAGGGGGCAAGGTGCTTCTGAGGTCAGGACGGAGTGCAGACTCCTCTGGGACGTGAGGACGGCTGCAAGGCAACCTCACTGATTGGTGGTTTAGCAGCTGATGTGCCGGCCAGGTCAGGACAAAAGAGATCTATCTCATCCTGCCATCAATGCAGCCCCTGGCCAAGTGCGGCAAAAAAGGGCCTTGAGCGGGCTGCACCCCCATGAGATAAGAACCAACTTTGGTTCCTCTTGTCCTTTATGTCTGAGACGCTCAAGAGTTCTCCTTGGACATTCCCTGAGACCTGGGCTCCAGGCCTGCAAGAGGCAGGACAAATGCAGGCAGGCAAAGCCGGAACAGGAAAAGAACCCAAATTTTCAGAAGCATCATCCTCCTTGGCCCCCCACCTCTGCAACTTCTAGTTCTACCTGAAGGGCATAGAACAAGTTGCTTCAGGTCAGGAGCCTGTGGCCCACAGGAAGGCGAGGGGCAGTGTGGGGAAGGATTTCAGGGCAGCTCTGCTAGGGTCTGCATGAGTGTGTGGGTGGGGGCGGGGGTGAGGGGCCTTAAGCAGCTTCCTTCTGAATGCCGTGTTTCTAAGTGGCCAGCCTGGGAGGGCAGTCGGCTCCAGGGCCCTACTTCCACTTGGGGTTATGTGATCACCCTGCATGGGACTAACCACCCAGTCAAAATAAGAAATCTCTGATCTAATCTCCTCGGAGATAAGACTTCCCTGTGCCTTTTACCATGAACTGATCACAGCTGAGGCTTCCAGGAAAGGTCTTCTGGTAAAAACTGAAGCCCAGAGCAACAGAGGGAACGGAGGCGCGGTTTGGGGAGTGGGCCCCAGGCCTGCTGTCCCCCAGCCTGTGTTTAGAAATAGGTTCTACAATACGTCAAATATCTGGTGAAAGCCAATCCAGTGTGATATCCAGCCGTGTTCTAAATACCAGACGTGTTCTCAGGGCCTCTTGGCCTCAGCGAGACCTGCTTGCTTAGTTGCTCCTCCTCCGTCCCCTACCACCCTCCAGCCTTCGCCCCTCATGCAGAGGCTGTGGCGTGGCCTGTGTTCTTCCTCTTGGTTTCTACAAAGCTCCGGTAACGGAATCTACCCACTAGATTTGGAAAAGGCCTTAGAGTTCATCCAGCAGAGAGGGGAAGCAGGGAAATTAAGCCTCATGAATATCAGTTACTGAGTTAAGTGGGGTCAGAATCACATCTGAACCTTGTGAGAACCTACTAAGGTGGGCAACATTGCTCCCGATTGTACAAATGAGAAACTGCAGCTCAGCTAAGTCAAGGAAGTTGAAAAAAGTTGTGTAGCAAGTGGTGGTTGTTGGGCTAGAGCCCCGGCCCCCTAATTCCAGTCCATCTTTAGTCCCAAGCAGCTGCTCTGAACTCTGGAGGAATCCACAAAGTAGCAAGACCCCCACCGTGGGGAGGCTCCATAGGCCAGGCTGAAAAAGCAGCAGCCCAGGGCTGCCTGTCAGCTGACCTCATGGGGTGCTCCAGCGCCCAGCACAAACTTCTAGACAAGCAAGTTACTTGTGCGGGCAAGGGGTGGGCACAAACTCCCCTGAGAATCTGATGAAAGCTCTGGATTCTCTCTAGAAAAATGTACCCCCCCTCACCATGCAGACAACCTTAGCTGCGATTTCAGGGGACTCCTGGGACATAAGTCAGGAAATGCTCTGGGGAAAGAGAGAGAAAGGGTTTGGAAGAGCAGAGGAAGATGGAAACCAAGTAGTTGTGTGTGCGTGTGTTTGTGTGTGTGTGTGTCAGGGGGGAGGTGAAGAAGCAAAGAGGGGGTGCCGCTGGTGGACAGGGAAGAGCCAACCATAGCAGATGGGGTTAGCCTGACGCCACCCCAACCTCGGTAGGTGGAAGGTTTGGGTGAAGCGGCCTGGTGCAGCCCAGGGTGAAGCTTTATAGCACGAGCTTGGGGGCTGACAGAGGCGGGCCCCCTAGGCCAGTCCTGACCCTCTCAGAACTGGATTTTGTTCTAATAAGGGAAGTGGTATTCCATTACACAGCTCAGATTCCTACGTCTCCATTTGGAAAGTGGATTAAGATCCGCTCCCCTGCAGCCAGCAGCATCCACGGTCAGAATAAGAACCCTGAGTGGTCTTGGTCTCAAAGTAACCCAAACCTTCCACCTGCCAAGGATGGGGTGGCATCAGGCTAACCCAGCCACCGAGCCAGCCTGTTAAAAATAATGATTACGTAAAGAAAACATCCGCAGAAAAAGAACCCTGACTAATCTGGGCTGGGCTGGAATAAACGCCTCCCGTTCTGACCTACCTCTGAGGTGAAAGGATCTATTCCTTCCTTGAATTGCTCCCCCAGTTCTGTTCATTCACGTGCTTGCTCAGCAGACACCCAGTGTTTTGGGCTTGCCCAGCTGTTCTGTTTCCAGCCCGTTCAGTTCATGCTAGGCCCGAAGCCTCTGACCAGTCAGCTCTGGCCCCTCCTCTGCCCACCTCCCCCTTGCAGCTTTTGTCTCACTTCTTTCTCCTTGCCCTGCCCCAGTCTGTCTTCCTCAGTCCCTTTATCTCCTGCACCCTCCCTCTCCTCCTCCACTTTCCTACCTTCTTACTTCCTCCTCCTCTACTGGGACCCCTCTCTCTGTCTCCTCCCTAGTGCCTTCTCTGACCTCACTGCCACCTTGGCTCCCAGCTCCAGGGGCTAACAAGCATGTGGGGAAAAGACTTGGCTGCAGCCTCTGACCCCTGGACTGTGCACAGAGAGGAGGAACTGAGGTGGAAGGTGGGTCTGAGGTGTCCCCAAGCACAGGTCTAGGCAGCTCCCCTCATTTCTCCCTGACTTTGGAAAGCAGGTACACAAGTGTCACTGCCTACGGGTCACAGGAATGGAAACGGCCATGCCAGTGAGCTGTCCGCTGAGCATTTGTGTCCCAAGCCCCTGAAGCAAGCTGGCCATAGCCTCCATCCGGTCATCCCACGAGGGACTTCCGGAAAGGGTTCCTGGTGCTTTCTGTTGTAGAAGGCAGGCTGCCAGCTTCCACTCTCCTGACTGCTCCCCTCAGTACAAACCAGAGGGGCACATGGCGTGAATGCTATTTACCTCCTGAGTCTAGTGAGCTGTTTCCCACACTCCCTCTCTGTTTACTCCTCCAGGCAAAATCTGCGGGAGATGGAAGGTTATTCCCACTTTAAAATGGAGGCCCATGCTCAAAGAGGCTTAGTCACTTGCTTGAGACCACACAGCTTGTAAGTGGCAAAGCCATGGCACCCAGATTTAGTGTTCTGGGTGTGGACAGTGGTGGTGCTAGAACTGGGGGGCCAGCTCCTACCCAGTGGCTGTGTGTGGCCACGGAGCCAGTGTTGGGGCCAGAGCCAGGCTGGATGGGTTAGCTCAAAATCAGGCTGAACTCTACTCTCTGTGAGCTTTGTCAAGTTCATCTGTGCCTTGGCTTCCTCATCTGTAAAATGGGAGTGATTAAAGGGCCTTTATGTCTTGGGTTTGTCCTGAGGATTCACCCACATGGAGGGCCTCGAACAGCACCTGGCCTGCCATAAGCACTGCGTTAGCTACCACTACTTCCAGAGGCCTCTGCTCACGGATTCTGGGGGGACACCCAAGTCTCTAGAGAAGGTTAGAATAACTCACTAGAACTTTAGGGGTTCCCGAGAACTCACCCATCTACTCTCTCATTTAATCTTCACGCCACCCTTGGATGAGGGAAGGGGGGCTTAACGCCCACTTCACAGATGTGGAGCCGGAGGCACAGCCATACTCTCGGCCCAGCTGGGCCCGGGGGGCGCAACCCTTTCCAGCCTCCCGCTCGACGGCCCCCTTACACAGCAGGAACTCTGCCCAAGCGTGCAGACCCTGGGCGGCCATACTGGTGCTTGGAGAGTTGGAGTGCACACGAGGAACATAAAGGAACACCAACGAAGATGGAGGAGGAGGAAGGTGGACAAGGAAAAACCCAGGACATGTGCCCCCTGGCTGTTCCAAGCGGTCTCCGATGCCAGCCTGAAGCCATGACACCGGGAAGGAGAAACCCAGTGGCCTGGAGCCCAGGAAACTGGGGGTAGAGGCTGGATGGGAGCACTGAATACAGGGGTGTGTGAGTGGCAGCAAGACTTAACATGAGTGGCACATAGTGGGGTGGTGGAATAAGAGGCCCACCATCACCAGGAGTTAGTAGTTTTGGACGAGTTCTGAGACCAGACACAGACTGGAATGATAGGTGTGGATGACAGAAGAGCAGCTGGCCCATCCACTATCTGCTCGTCCATTCCTTCATGCTTGAGCTCCTGAGCACTGAGCAGGGGCTGGAGATAAAAGCCTTAAGGAGTGAAGCGTCCATGAATGAGCAAAGCAGCAGCCAGCTATCACTGTGGTGAGTGCTATAATGAAGGGGCATACAAGGTGCCACAGAGCAAGGAAGATTTCAGGAGGGATTCTCAAAGAAGGTGACAGTGGAGTGGGTCTTGAGGAATGCGTAAGAGTTTGCCAGGCAGAGGACTCAATACTGGAATGTAGAAGGGGGGTGAAGAGTAAGAGAGGGGATTTTTAAGGCAGAGGCAACTCCTATTGCACCTTATTTCTGATTTCCTTTTTGTGCTCCATTCTCTTTTGTTAAACAAAGTCAAGCAAGAACCCTGGCCTTGTAGAACCCTGGTTTCTGTTTTGATCCATACAAAGAAGCGCCTGACTCCTTTCTTCCTCTCATCAAAAAATTACCAACCCTGCTTGAAACTCTATTGCTGGGATTTCCTGCAATAGAGAACAAGGTTTTCACTCTGGAAGTTGAGAGGGGGTCTAATAATAATCTCTATCCTGGGAAATAAAATATAAATGGACCCTAATTTATACAAGAGCGTGGATGACTGACACAATTCGTTGCATTGATTATAACATGAAGAGACAGTAAAGTGAAAAGAGGATACTAGAAATGTGTTTGTGTATGTGTGGTGGGGGTTATAATGAGGTGGAAGTTAGTGAGAGACTCTGGCAAGGGTAGAGAAGCCCAGGAAGAGAGATGGAGACTACTGGAGACCAATTTTCCAGTCCTGTCTAGGGAAACCCAGCTTGTCACAGTCCAGCACAATGAAGCTCAGAGTGAGAGTATAACACTGAAGTCCTACCCTCACCACCACACCCCCAGGAACCCCTGAGACTGGTTGCCACCTCTAGTGGGGTCCTGAGAGAAATGAGGTCCCTAATCGATTTGCCAGGAGGACAAACAGTGCCGTCCCCTCAGGGAGGAGGCAGTCCTGAGGCATGGGGCAGGAGGCAGCAGGGAGTTGGGAAGGGGGCTGGTTCTGACCCCCATTCCTTGGTGCTGTAGCCACCAAGTGCACTAAGGGGATGGCAGAGGCGGGCCATGCAGGCTGACCTGCCAGCAGCCTGGGAAGGGTTAAGGATCCTGGGCTTCTTCGTGGTGGTAGAGGTGGCACAACTCTGCTCTCCGTAGCAACTTGGGAGCCGCCACCCCTGGGAGGGCCGCCATGGCAACTACTGGGGCAGGAGCAGTTCCTCTGGGCCTCCTGGCCTCCTGGGCTGGTCCCTGATCTTCCCCGGGGGCAGCTGGCCGGGCTTTGAGGAGGAGGAGTCCTCCTCTTTGAGCCCCTCTGGGCCCGAGGGCTGAGGGCATGGAGGCAAGTCTGTTTGTTTCCCTTCATTTGCTTGCTCTCAATATTTGATCACTGAGGTGGAATCTGAAGTAACTGTCCTTGACCCTTAGGAGGAATTGGGGGAGAGGTGCTGAGGGGGAGTCCCCAGGAATAGTTGGAATGGGGTGGTGCCTCGGGTTAAGGAATCCAGGTTCTGGTCCCTGCAGAGGTCTCCTCAGGGATAGGGAGGCCCCAACAGCTCCAGGGTCTATGAGCTCAGGGCCCAGGAGCCCCTGGAGGAGCCCACTGTCCCACTGAGCCCTTGCAAGGTCAGGACGTGCAGGGCTCAGGGTAGCATGTGGTGGTGGGGGCGGGGGGGCGGCCTGAGGGCCGTGCTGGGCCAAGCAACTCCTGGCTCAAGGTTTTCCTTCCTTCCCAACCTCACTTTCCGCCATCTTTCTCTTTCATCCTTCTCCAGCCCTCTCTTTATCGCCCCCTTCACTCCCCCCCACCACTTCTTTCTCACTCTTCCTTCTTCCTTTCCCATCGCAATCTTCATTCACTCCAACATTTCCCTGAACACCTACTGTTGGACATGAGAAACCTGGTAGTGATGAGGGAGGCGGGCGGGATGAATGGGCTCCTTCAGGTAGCTCACAGCTGGGAGAGGAAGAATCTTACAAGTACCCAAGGCACCAGGTAGACGTGGTGTTCCAAAAGGAAGATTGACAGGATCTCTCTCTCTCTCTCTCTCTCAGTCCTCCTCATTATTCTGACAGTTTCTCAGACAGGAAATGCATAATGTAAAGAGAAAAGCTTTCATGTTATTCTCCAAGGACTCCAGGAATGCTCTAGAAGTGAAGGGCAAAGCCAGCCGGAGACAGAGCAAGAGAGGACAGGGTTTGACAGCTACTTCCACGAGGGCCATCTCTGGCCATTCATCTGTTCCTCCATTTATCCATTCCAATTCATAAAATATTAACTGAGCTCCTAACACTGTGCTAGGCTCTAGTAACTCAGGGGAGACAGGCAATACGCAAATATAGTGTTACAAAGAGTGATAAATACTGTGAGAAAATAAGCCCTGAGGCAGGGGTGTCGGGGAGGGGCTGGGGCAGCCTCACCAAGAAAGCGGCATTTCAAGTCAGGTCCTAGGGGTGAGAACTGAGTCAAGGGAAGGAGTTGTGGGGAGGGGGCGTGCAGTCGTTCTCAAGAGGGAAAAGCGCTTACTAGGTGGAGGGGAGAGAGGCAGGCGCCAGTGTGTGCAGGTGAGCAGCAGGGCCTGGAAATGCAGTGGGAATCCAGTCACTGAGTAAACGGGGTAACATGATCTAGTTTCTGTTTTAAGCTCTCTCTGGCTGCTGGGTGGAGACTGGGTGGGAAAGGGCAGATGGGACCCAGAAGACAAGGGTGTCAGCAGCCCCAGGGGGTGGCGGGGTAGGGAGATTAGGAGCATGTGAAATGTATTTCGGAGCTAAGACGGATAGAGCCTGTGAGTGAGCCGGAAATACTATCTTTTCAATCTACCATTTTGGGGGCCTATCTTCCCCAGTACAATCGAAGCCCCACGAGGGCAGGGATACTGCTGGTCTCATTCACGACTGGGTCCCCAAGACACAGTACCGGCTCCTAATGATTCAAGGCATGACAGATGAGTGAGTGAACTAAGGAGTGAGAGGGTGGGAGTAATGACGACACCCAGTTTCTGGCTCAGCCCTGGAGGGGATGGTGGTCGCCACTGAGAAGGGAGAGCCAGGAAGGGAAGGGGTGTCAGGTAAGCCGTGGAGCCCTGGAGGGGCCAAGCAGGCAGGAGGAGTGTGGAGAGCACAAGGGGAAGGGGCTATTTGGGTCACTGTTCCTTCCCTAGCAAGCTGAGTGGTGTCTGGAACAGAAAATCAGAAGTGGCTCAATATGTGTTTGTTGAATGAATGAATGAATGAATGAATGTAGTTAAGAGTTCTTAGCTGGAATTATAAATGTGGCTGTAACTAGTGTTTGGAAAGTGTTTAAGGCCATGGGCATGGATGAGGTCCCTTAGGGAAGTGCGTGGAGAAGGGAGCTCCCTCCCACCCCAGTCACCCCCTCTCCCCATGCAAGAAATTGCTGATTAAGAAAGCAGGGACCCTAATGCAGCAAACGCCAGAGCCCTGCAGTTTGAGATACACTTAAGGAGTAACCTTGGAAGCCAGCAAACCCGGCAGGGGGAGGAGGCTGGTCCTGTAGACCTATAGAGGAAACAGAAGCTTCTAGCACCAACATCAATCAGGCCTTGACTCTCTGACCTGGAGTCCCAGCCTCTCCCTGACTCCCTCTCCTCAGCCCGAAATGCTACGGTCAGGCCCAACTGAGGTTGCCCAGGAGAGAGCAGACGCCACACACCCCACAAGCAGTGCTTGCAGTCAGGTGTGTGGGTGTGGTCCCCACAGCCCCAGGTGACGGGGCCAGCTTGTGTGCCACCTGTTGTGTGAGTCCCCTGAGCGAGAGCTGGGAAGTGACGGCAGGGGCTTGCTGTCGTGCTGTTGGGGCCCCCGAGACTGTAGGGGTAGGACCTGACGACGGTGTCAATCCAAGCCAGGGCACCCACCCGGCCACTCCTGTCATGACGCACCACGAAGGCTGATCTCCACTCTGGCGTAGACTCATGGCCGGCTGGGACGAGGCCAAGAGGCTGTGAGGCTGGGAATTCCGTGCTACAGCTAAGGGCTCTGAGGGATTCGCGCTGAGGAGGGGCTCGTCTGAGTCCCGTGCCGAGAACCTGCGTTCTAGACCTGCCTCCACCACGAATTGGTTGTGTGGCCCCAAGTTGTCAGGACAACTTAGAGATGGGAGAGGCCCCTAATTCAACCTCCCATCTGGAGCCGAAATTCGTTCTACCGGCCCCAACAGGAGGTCAGCGTCTCCCCGAACTCCCGGGGAATGGCTTCACTACCCGGCAGGGTGGTGCTTTCCCATTCAGCAGTTTTGTTAGAAAGTTTCTCAAAACATCTAGAAGGACCCACCGCCAGATGCTAATAGTGTCACCTCCCAGGAGGAGTGAGACGAGAGAGTAGAGGGTTCCCTGGTCGCTTGGTAAGGGGTGCTCCCAGCAGTGCGTGTTACATCTGTAACCCCTGGGGAAACAGGACAAAGTAAGGGTCCCCCGTTTAAACCCAATCTGCCTCCCTGACATTTCCTCCTGTTGGTCTCGGTTCTGCTCTCTTGGGATCAGAGACAATCTAAACCCGCTTGTCTCGGATGCTTCTCAAGTATCGGGGCGGGGGTCGGACTGCGTTTCTTTGTCAGGCTAAAAGTCTGGTTTTGAGGTCATCCCCCACCCCAGTCACCCCCTTTTGACACCAGATGACAAAACTCAGTGAGGTGAGGAAGGAACCAATTCCTCCCTGCACTGGGTATGAGCTCCTGCTAATTCATGAAGCCCGAGAAGATATCCTTGGGGGGATGGGGTATCCCTCCCCTCCAGCCTTGGCTTGCATAGCTATAAAAGGGGAAGGCAATATCATACTGTGAGAAGAAGTAAAGATGAAAGAATCAGATGAGATGAAAACTATTAAAAAACACAAATCCCTATCCTAATGGTTAGGACCCAGATGCTCCGTTCCTTTTCGAGAGCAGCTAAGCACTGGGCTCACAGAGCCAGACTGCGTGGGTTCGAATCCCAGCTTTGCCACTTGCTGGCTGTGTGACCTTGGAGAAATGACCTGACATTGCCATGCTGCAGTTTTCTCCTCTGGGAAATGAGGATGATACAACCAGCATTGGAATGTGTTTTTAGAAGCACTACACGAATTGCTAAGCACTCAGGAAGTGATAGTTTTATAGAACACCCCTACTCTCACTCTTCAAAGGAGACAAGGGCTTCGCTGAATTGAGACAATTCATCACACCTCTTTGAGGCCACCAAACCAAACTGGTCATCTGCTACCAGATGAGCTGTTTCACATTACTCCCCCACCCCAATACGATGGTTATGTGCTAGGCGCTATCATTCCCATTTTACAGACGCAGAAATAGGTTTAGACAGTAACTTGCCCGGGTCCCACAACTAGAAAGCGACAAAACCAGCATTCCAACTTCAGTCTCTGACTCCCAGAGTCTGCCTTGATCCTCCAGCATCCTGTTCTAACCAGCTCCCTAGTTTGGGCTCAACTCCAGCTTTGGGGACCAGAGGAAGCCAGAGCCTTCTTCCTTGACAGCCCTGTCTACTTGGAGGAGGAGGAGGGGCCGGCTGCAGCTTCTCACCAACCTTTGAGCCCCCTGCACACTGTCCCTCTCCCCTCAGGCCTCTGAAGGTGTCACCTGGACCCCAGCTAAACCTCCTTGTTTTCCTTAGGTCACCCTGGCATCTGGTACCCCAGGCTATGGCCTGGGTTCTTAGCCCCTGATCACGAAATGGCTCCACATCGAGCTACAAAAAAACCAGCCATTCTGGACGTGGGCCCTGATGCATAATATCATTACGGAGCCAGCAGCGCATCCCATCCCATTATCGCTCGGCCAAGCTGCTCTGAGGCGAGCCTGGCTGCAAATGGCTTTCCTGGGGGGGGTGGGGGCGGGGGGTGCAGCCCCTACTTGCCCTCCACTGCTGGAGGAGAGATTTTATCTTTAATTGACAACTGGCTGCCTGCCACGCCTGGCCTGGCCTCACCTCCTGGGCCCAGGCTCCCAGCCCCATTTTCTCTTCTGCTGAGCTTTGGGAACAGGTTTCCTTTCTTCTTTCCTCCCCTCAGTCCTGCCATCCCCACCTCCTGCTCTCCGGGGGGCTCTTGTCCTTTCCTGGTGTGACAGGACGTGGAGAGCTCAGAGACCTGAGGAGAGAAGCCCGCAAGCTACGGGAAGGAGGGGCTGACACTGAGCATGCACTCTCTGTCACATGCAGATGTGAGACATGGGGTGAGGTCTATCCGCTGTCTCCAAAATAGGGTGATCATTATCCCCATTCTATAAGAAGCTGATTCAGGGCAATGACCCAAGTTACCCTGTTAGTAAGCGACAAATGGACACTGTGACCTGAGTCCCCGACTCCAGTTTACATCTGGAGTAAAAGCCAAGACTAGGAGTAAGAAAAGAATAAGGGGAGCAAACATGCATCCCGACCTCTGGAGGCCGCAGGAACCCCTTCTCAAAGATTGTTAGTAATCTCAAGATGGCAGTGGCTGAGTGGCAGCCAAGCCTGGAGCCCTTCTAAGAGGGACAACACAGGGGACACAGCGTGCGCCCCCATGTGAGTGAGGGGTGACCAGCGAGCACGCCTGACCACTGCTTCCCATGGCCACTCCTCCGGGCCAGGACACCCACTCCCCATCTCTGGGAGGCCCTGGTTGAGCCACAGTCCCGCGGCCGCCTCAGTTCATCACCATCCAGTCATTGCAGCGCCCCTGGCACCCCCGCAACTTGGCCCACATAGAACGACGCGATTTCAGGGGGGAGGGGAGGCCCCACGTGAGCACACAGGGACCCAGGGCACTGCTCAGACAAACGGGTCTTCTTGTGTCTGGTGCGGGGAGGTGGCGCAGAACCTAGATCTGCCTGGGATCCAGAGGTCCTAGACCATCTTCCTGTGCCCCGGGGCAGGGCAGGTACCTCCCCTCTGCACCAACTAGAGTGTTTAGCGCCAAGTCGGGGGCTGGGCTGCCTCTGGTGAGCCCAAGGGTGGAGTGACAGGCGTGTGTCGCCTTGCTCAGGTATTGAGGGGAAGCCAGGGGAGGGCCCCACAGACACAGCCAGAAAGGAGAGGCAGAGGCAGTCACGTACACGGCGGGGTGCTCCAAATGTCTTTATTGGGGCTCGAGCACAGCATGACAGTCGCGGGCACGCAGACAGGGCGGCGGGGCCCAGCCTAACGCCTCGGACACACACGAGGGGACAGCTTTAGAAAACGGCTGACCAACACGGGAGTGGGGGGCTGCGTGGGGAGGGAAGAAGGCCAAGGGAGGGGCAGAGGCCAAGGTCGAAGGGGTCACCCGACCTCTGCTATTGCACACATCCTCTGGCCACCGGCCAGGAAGTACAGTATTGCAACTGGTCTCCGCTCGCCCGAGGCTTCCCCTTCTCAGACCCCTGAGCCAGATGGGCAGACAGACCCCTTCCCTGCCCGTCTGCCCAGCAGCATCTTTGAAAACAAGTGGACGAAGGGACAAAGGACACAGAACAAAAAACAATAAAACACAAAACGCCCCTCCGTCAAGGACACAGGTAAGGTGGAGGAAGGAGTGGGAGCAGCTGCAGAGGAGCCCCTGAAAGTCCCCCACAACTGGGGTATGGGGTGGGAGGTAGAACCCCAATCTGGGGTGGGGTGGGGCTAATGGAGCAGTGACCCTCGGGGGCAACGTGGCCTCCAGCAGGCCACCTGCCCACAGGGGAAATACCCCTAAGAGGGAGAGTCCAGTCTGGCTAGACTGGCAGTCCCAGGTACACCTTTCTGGGCCACTCCACCCACGTTCGGCAGAAGCCAGGGGCCAGTGAAGGGAAGGGAATGAGAGCCTGGGTGGGCCAGGGCCTGGGGAGACACAGCCTAACATAGAAAACAGACCACCAGCAGCACGTGCACTACACACAGGAGTCTAGTATGTATGAATATAGATACTATATGTGCATATATATCTCTTCAATGTACAACAGAACAGAACATCAGACCCGGATGGCTCCGGGCCCCGAGGGTCACACGGGAGGTTTTCCGTCAGTCTTGTGCAAACAAGGATATCTGAGTCCTTCCCAGCGAAAGGTTCTTGCCTGGGTTCCAGAGTTTCCCTAAGCCTCTGGCTTTCTGTCTGTCTGCCTGTCTCTCTCACGCTGGTGCCGCTTTAAGAGAGGGTGAGGACTTCGGCCTGGGCATAGTTGGACGAGAGGGCGTCTTGGCAGGTCTCTGTGTTTAAAGAGCACAGGTGTGAGACACTGGGACGCACGCTTTCGGCTCAACACTGCCTTCTGGGGTTGGGGGGGCGGGGACAAGGGGTTTAGCAGAAGAAAGGGAGAAACGAAGAATGAGACATTAGAAGGAAGCCAGCTACCAACCCACAGGCTGTGGGCTAAGGAGTAGGCCAGGAGCAGAGCTGAAGACATGGGAGGCCAGAAGGGCAGGGATGGGGCAGGGGTGGGTTGTGCCACTTCATCACCCCTCTGCTGACCCAGCAGTGGGCCAAGGGGTCTCCTAGGTGATGTGACAGCTCATCTCTATACCTGCTCAGGAGCCCCCAGCCCCCAGGGGGGCAAAGCTCCAATGTGAAGGGGAGCAGGGCCACAGCCTGCAGCATGGTGTGGAGGCAGTGGGCAGGTGCTTGGTGTGGCCTGCAGCCTGTGGGCTGTCCCTCAGACCGCTGTCTGCCCAACCTGGGCCCCCCCTACATGGCGCCACTTGCTATCACCACCAGGGGCTAGTCCGTTGGCCCAGGGTGGGTAAAGGAGGTTCCGGAGTCTGCCGCCATGCCGGGCCCAGCCCCCCTTCCCCAATCTGGCAGGAACCGAGTCTCAGCAGCTAGCAGGGGAATGCAGCCAGGGAAGTCAGGAAGGATGAATGTGGCCATGTCAGGAGAGAGGCCAGAAAATAGCATATTACTGAGAAACCCAACCAAGACAACCCACTTTGGCATCCCATCCTCAGCCTGAATTATCAGCGGCCTATCCCTTCTTCGACCTTCCCAGCGGGGGAAGCTACGCAGGTAACACAAGATTTCAGAGCGCGATACTGGCCAGGGCAGAGGAGGGCCTATCTCCCGGGGAGCTCTGAAAGGGCAGTCCAGCCCCAGGGTACCTCCGGGAGCCCCAGTCCTTGGGAAGGGATGTAACCTCCCCTTTCACTTCTGTGCAGCTGGGCATCAGGGCTCTTGGCTGAACAGGTACTTCCCTCTGGTTCCAACTCAGAGCCACAACCTCTTAGGAGTCTGAGGGGCTGAGAAGAGGCCTCTGCGGCTGTCAGTAGCCCTGGTACCACTACAGGTGAGTTAACCACTTCTACCTGGGCGGCTTCCCTGTTCTATGAGGAGGGTTAGGCCCCTGCTGCGTGGGAAAGGCTTCTGGGAGTCAAAGCTATGCCTACAGGCTACATCCAGATCCACAGTAAAGCAGAATGTGCTTCAGGATGTGGGTGGGAAGAGGAACCTTCCTGGGAGCAGGAAGGCCTGGGGCCTGGGTGAGCCTGAGGCCTGTGCAGGCAGGTCGGTGCACAGCAGGGAGCTGTATCTGCCAAGACTCACTTTGTCCTTTCCTGAGGCCCTGGGAGGGTCCAGCCTCCTCAGCCGTACCATTGGCTGGGTCCTTTGTCTCCCCTGACAGAAGCCAGAGGGCCAGGAGGGACACGTGGGAGCCACCTCCTAAGGCACTAGGGGCGCCAGCCTGGCACTCCTGCCACGTGTCGCCCAGGGACATCTGTGCCCACCATAGGGGTGCCGTGAGCATGCCCATCCCTGTAGGAGGGAAGAGAGGGAAGGAGGCGGTGGGTGCCGTGGAAACTTGGGCTCCTGACAACTTGAGGCTGCCACAGAAATAGCCGGCTCGGTTCCGCGAACAAGGCAGGCAAGTCAGGAGAAAACAGCAGCGGTTTCCGTGCTACTCCGGACACCGAGCTCACCGTGTCCTGGTCACAGCCAGGACCTGGGGTCAGGACGCTCTGCAGGGACAGGACTAAATCTGTCCTGTGAAGACGCCGTTGGGCTCTCAGACCTGGCTACGAGGGGCGGGGGTGCCCGGCATCTCCAAACTGCCCCAAGCTTCCCTATCCCCATCGGGGCCTGGCCCTTTCTGAAGGGCAGTCACAAGACGACCTCTGGATCTTCTCAACCCTTAGGGGGACACCACATAGTAGGGCTGGGGTATCCCAGTGCCCACCCAGAGTAGACTTTTCTGGAAGGGACGTCCCCATGTCTGCCCAAGAAGACACTGGAATGGGGGTGCTCCTGAAGCAGACTTTTCAGAAACCCCAACCCCATGATGAGCAACCTCATCTTTCCATCCCATGCATCTTTCGGGGCGGCCCCCAGATCTCCCAGCCTCCTGCCAAGTCCTCAGAGCCTGTCTTGCCATACCTATCTTTGCCCACCCTGGAACGAGCAGATATGGACCTTCCTGAATCATTCCCTCACAAAGTTGCATAATCTGACTCTAAAAATTGCCAGGCGCACGACTCCGCTGTCAGGTCTAATTCCCGTCAGGTGAAACAGGAAATGTCTGCGCGAGGTATTCCTGGGGCTGGGGAGGGCTGCGGAGGGCTAGGGAGCCTCGCTCCCTCGTGCACCACTCGGAGCAGGCGTCCCCTGCGTCCAGGCCCTCCCTGGGTCCCAAGCAGGTGGGGGGCAGGATGGCTTCTGTCCCCACTTCCCCTCAGCTGCCCCTGCCCAGGGTGCGCCCCTGCTCACTCAGTGACTCACAAACCTGTTGTACCCCCAGGCTCGTTAGGTAAATGAATACACTTAATTATAGAAATTAGATGAGTCTCCGGTTCTGGCAGGAATACAGAGCGCAGAGGCTGTCGGAGAGAGGCAGGTGACTCAGAAGCAGGGCTGGGAGTTTGGGGGAGCGGGAGAGCGAAGAAAAACTGTCGTGGAAGCAGAGGAAGCAGCGTGGTGAGAAATGCCACCGCTCTGGGCACAGATGGGAGGCTGGGCTCGGCCACTGGGTGTCGCCCTCTGAACCTAGTCCTCAGAGAGGAGGCACCCCCTGTCGAGGCGGCCTGGGGCTCCCACACTGGGCACCCCCACCTGCACCTGCAGACCAGACAGGTCTCTTCCCTCAGGGCAGCATGCTCCTGAGAATCAAGCACCCCCCCACAGAAGCGCCCCACAGGGACAGCCTTACTCCTCACTGGTCTCTGAGTGGGATGGACAGACAGACAGACAGAGATGTGCAACTGCAGGCTGTTTGGTTACTAGCTGAAGGCCACGCGGAATGCGTATGCATTTGCTGTGACTGGGTGGGGCCCCGGGAGGGAGGCAGGGCCCAGAGACGGAGGTCCTGGGTGCTGGCACTTCCAGCTCAAGATGGAGGCAGGTGGGGCAGAAGTCCTGAGAGGAGTCTCCCCGCCTTGCTTTCGGGCTCCAGAGCTGAACATTTTGGGGAGCCGGCTGCTGTGGAGGAGAGGCTCAGAGGCCTGAATTCTCCTGCATCCTGCCCGGCATCCCTGGGCCCCGGAGTTGCTGGGGGCATGTGAGTATGCCTGTGTGTGCCTGGAGCTGGCGAGCCCGGGCTGCGGCTACGGAGCCGAGTGTCCAGGAGGTGGGCTGGTGAGGGGGCGGAAGGGGCGGGAGAGCAGCTTTCTCTGAGGGTAGGGCGAGCTATGTCGCGATGCCAGTGGAGACAGCCCCAGGCTGGTTCCCGCAGCAACTGCTATGTTGTTTAGGCTCCGGGACTCTTCACAGCCTTGGTGAGGAAAAGGCACAGGGGTCAGAGGGGAGCGGCTCCAGGCCTGGGCGGCTCTGTGGGGCGGACCCACATTCCAGGGGGCTCTGCTGGGCAGACAGGCAGGCTGGCCCACCTGGGAAGACTCCCCCACTTGACTTTCCCTGGTCTCAGGGTCACCTGGGCTCCTGAGGACAGAGTGCAGGGCCCCCATGCCCAGCTGACCTTTCCCTGTCACTGTCCCCAGGTTAAGTCCCCCCCAGCCGCACGGAGAACCCACAGCCTCCAGCACGCCCCCTCCTTGAGCCTAAGGAGGCCCAGTCAGTACCGGCCACCTTCCTCCCAGGGAGCGCACACGCTGACACCTGAGCAGCTACAGGTTAGGGGTGCAATGGTGCCATGGCTGGAGGAGGTTGGGCCCACGGACTCCCGGTCCCGCGTGTAGCCCAAGCGAGCAGAGACGTGTGCAGAGTGGTCTGGTGTAGGGAAAGTTGCCGAGTGCGCACTGGGAGTTTGGCGATGCTAATTGCCACACTTGCTTAGCAGGCCCTGTTTCCCAGCAACCCACCTGTTCCCTCTCGAAGGTCACTCTAATTGGCTGAGCTACATGCTTGTTGCCAAGAAGCAGTGTGGAGGTATCTTGGAAATAGAGCAACTGGGTCCCACAAGCACCCAGACATGTGGTGGGACGCACGCACCCCCTTCCCATGCACGCACACGTGCAGCCCTTTCCCCAGGTACCACTGGCTCCCAAGGACCTGGCGGTCCCTCCTCTGACTTGCATCCTCAAAGCCTCTTCCACGCAGCCCCTCACAACACTGGGGTAAAACCAGGGGTGCTCAGGGCTCAGCTCTATTGACTCAAGCGCTACTTGGGGGCTGGGGACCCCTCTGTCCCACATTCTAGACCAGCTAAGCCTGCTCCAGCCACAGCAAGACTCTGGGTCTGAACAAGGACACAGTGGAAGTTACTGCATGGCTGGGCGGGAGAAGGGGAGACAGCACACTGAGAGGCTGAGGGCTGGGGCACACAGTGGCCAGGGAACTGGGGGGCCCAGGAGAGGGTCTAAGTAGCCTGAGCACATTCCACCTGCAGCATTCAGCTGGCACCTCTGGGTCATCTCCTTCCAGGTCTTGGGTGGTCCTGCCACCCAAGAGGACACTGCCCTGCAAGATGGACACACCTCTCACAGGCTCGGTTAGGGCGAGGATGACCTGGGGCCCTGCGGGAACAGTGGCACTGAGAGCGCCAGGAAAGGGCCCGACAGGTGCAGGGAGCCTGACGGGTGAGCAGGGGCCTCACAGGCTATTGTCACAGCAGCTACTGCTCTAACACAGCCCATCTTCATGTGAGGTTTGGGGATAGTGGGAAGAGTGTTGAGGGGGATGGAGGGAGAGTTGGCTGAGAAGAGGGCTGGTTAAGAAGTACCCTGAAAATCCAGGGGAAAGCTTTGTCTGGGGAGCAGTCGGTGTTACCCTGAAGCTGGGCCGGCGTCTAGGGGGGTTAGGTCACAGGGCCGGGGAAGACAAAGAAGTGACCAGGAGCTGGGCAGGGGCGCGGGGCTTGAGCCCCCTGGTTCTCAGTCACCATCAGGCCTCAACTGCCTGATCACGTCTGGCCCCTTCCGTGGGCAGGAGTCCCTAGCGCCACCCACCAGTCTCCGCCCGGGGCTGGCGGACGGGGTCACAGCCTGCCCTGTCAGACGGGCCTGGGCCGCGGCTGGAACCCTCCAAATCCTTCAGAACACCCCACAGAGGGGACCCATTCTCCCTGCGCCTCCCACTGCCCGGTCACCTGGCACTGCCACAGAGGACCCACATCCAGGTGCCAGGTGAGCCAGGCAGCCCCTCCTCGGCTCCAGGACCCCAGCGGGGAGAGAGGATGGGGCCTGCCCTCCACCCTGAAGCCTCAAATCAGCACCCCATCCGCACCCTGAGGCCTGACCGTCCTTGCTATCTACTTACTTGGGGAAGCCCTTGTCTGTAAAGGAGGCCTCGCGAAGGTAGCAGAGGCCTTGCGGCCAGGCCCGAAGGTGGCAGCAGAAACCAAAGCAAGAGAAAGTGACAAATGACACCTGACCTCGGCCTTCTCTTCCCTGTGGCTCCCTGGGGGAGGAGGGCAGGCTCCTGGTACTTCTGGGGATGCGGAAGCCTGTTTAATTTACGGACTGGGGGATCAGGGCACCCCTGCTAAAAGTGGGGGCGTGTCCAAGGCAGAGGAGATGGTGGCCACGGCCTCAGGGGAGGAGGAGACCTCACACTTTGTGGGGCACACTGGGGAGACTCTGCTCCGTGGGGGCTCCCCACCTGCCCGGCCTGGGGAGCCATACCTTTGCGGACACTACCATCGGCACAGGCATAGTCCCCTGTGCTGAGCAGGAAGCAGGCAGCGGCTTTCTTGTTCCTGTCTCGGGTGCCGGAGCGTCGCAGGGCCCGGCGTTCCTCGGGGGTGGGGGCGGAGGCCAGGGGCTGGGTGAGGCCAGCTCCCTCCTCGTCTGACAGCACCGCACTGGCCTCGCCGTTCTGCTTGGAGTCTGAAGGGGGCAGACAGAGGAGGCTGTGTGAGGGGCTGCCTGGGCCCCCTCCTCTGGCCTCGTGGGGTTTCTCACCCAGGCCTGGAGGGGAGAGAGAGGCCTGACCTGTGAGGGATGATGCCAGAGCCGGGGTGCAGGCCTGAGATGTGGGGGGCGGGGCCCTGTGCTGGGTCTGAGGCTGCTGGGGCGGCATCTCTCCTGGGAGATGGGGCCGCAGCCCAGAGTGCTCGCAGCAGGGGCTCCCCAAGTTGGCCCACTGCCGGTTGCCCGTGAGGTCACCAAGGCAGGTGGCAGCCAGCTTCCTCCTTGGGGCTGTCTCAAGCTGACCCTTGGATGAGTCTGCGTGGCGAGTGGGGGCGCTGTCATGCTTAAACCAACAGGGCAGCTCACACAGCTGCGTCCTGGACCACCTGAAAGCGGTTATCCGGGTTTACCCAGAGGCCAAGTAGAGTCAAGCACCCAGATAGTCTTCTGTTCTCAGGGTCCCCCTTGTCTGGAGAGGACTCAGAGGGAAAGAGGTCCCAGTATGGCTGTGGGCCCCAACCTCCAGCCCCCTGCTCACCAGGCAGCAGCACAGGACCTGGAGGAGGGGGCTGCCCGGGCAGAAGGCAGCGGCCCCAGCACTGGCCAGGAAAGCCCTTACTGTGTCCGAGCAGGTAGGGCTGGGCTCGGTACAGCTGACAGGCCCAGAGGCAAGTGTGACGCGAGGAGTAAGGTAAGCCTGGGTAGGTGACTCGAGGCGGGCAAGGGACTTGTACATTTTGCCACTAGGTTCCCTCTGAGCCCTGAATGGACCTCAGGGTACTCCTACGATTCCTTGGGGCACCGTTTGGGAGATTTCTATTCAGGGATAAAAAGGGGGTACCACCCTGGTGGGGAGACAAGGGGAGTCTGGAAGACCCAGGACCCAAACGACCCCAGGGAGCGAGTGGCCCCAGCATGTATGATGGACAACCACCCACAGGCCACAGGTAAGCATCCAGAGTCAGCTACCTCCCCTGCAGGACTATTCTACTTTGCTTCTGGAGCCTAGCCTGGAGGTGCTACCTTAGTCTCCTTTATCCTCCCTCCTTGCCAATGCCTGGCACCCAAAGGCCCCTGTACTGGGAATCCCATACCTCTCTCAGGTACCTAACAGTTAGGTTCCCAGCCTCCAATCTCACTCCTGACTGCTATGGGTTCAGTCGAATTCCTCTCCTAACTCCTGATGCAAGCTTTCTGGGGTGGCCTTTCTCATACTTGAAAAATAGTCTCAAGCCCTTCAGACAACCCCCTTCCAAGCTGAAGATACCACTTTCTCCCCTGTTCCCCTTTCCCAGCCACTCCTTTTGATTCCCTTCCACCCCAGCTAAACCTCGAGCCCAGGACTCAATCTAGCCTTGTGGAACAGAAGGCAGCCTCCCACTGCTGTTACATTATCACATTTATTAGGCCAAGAGACACCAGACTCGAACGTTCGGGAAGAAATGATTCATGTGTTGATGCACCTTGGGAGAACAGCTGCCCTGCTCTCGCTAATAATGACAGCGCCTGATCTTTGTAAAGTGGCTTTAACTTAAGCACTTTCCTATCTGGCATTCATTTGAGTCTGACCGATGTCTTGGGGGTAGGCTATTAACATCTCCATCTTCCAGGTGAGGCCTCTAAGCCCAGAGAGGCTGCCTAACTAGTCTCAGGGCCCGGTGGCCAAGAGGGGATTAGAAACCCAGGCTCCCACTTTACAGCCATCGCCGCCTAATTTGGGTGGGAACCCCACTCCACAGAACCTGATGCCAGGGAGTTATCAGAGAACCAGAGAACCAGAAATCCAGTCTCACTCCTTTGCCCTCTATCGCTGGAGGCAGGTGTTAGACCGGGGATGCTCGGGGCAATAAGCACAAGTTCAAATCCCGAGAGCTAAGGTTTACCTGGGGACCCCCACAGCCACGGGGGGCGGCTTTCTCGCCAGCCCCCAATCTCACCTGCCCGTTTCCTCTCGACCACGCCTTCTTCTGGGGCAGGAGGGCTGGTGTCACTGTAGGTGCTGTCCCGGGGCGAAGTCTCCTCGGACTTGCAGTAAATGGGGGACTCCAGCTGGGGCGGCCGGGGCACGTGCTTCTTCCGCTTCTTGGGCAGCTTCTGCTTGGCCATGGCCAGCGAGTAGTACATGCCGAAGTTGTTGACAATGACGGGCACCGGCATGGCGATGGTGAGCACCCCCGCCAGCGCGCACAGCGCCCCCACCAGCATGCCCGACCACGTCTTGGGGTACATGTCCCCATAGCCCAGCGTGGTCATGGTGACCACAGCCCACCAGAAGCCGATGGGGATGTTCTTGAAGTCGGTGTGGTCGTTGCCCCGCGGGTCGGAGGGCCTGGCGCCGATGCGCTCGGCGTAGTAGATCATGGTGGCGAAGATGAGCACGCCCAGCGCCAGGAAGATGACCAGCAGCAGGAACTCGTTGGTGCTGGCGCGCAGCGTGTGGCCCAGCACGCGCAGCCCCACGAAGTGGCGCGTGAGCTTGAAGATGCGCAGGATGCGCACGAAGCGGACCACCCGCAGGAAGCCCAGCACGTCGCGGGCCGCCTTGGACGACAGGCCGCTCAGCCCCACCTCCAGGTAGAAGGGCAGGATGGCCACGAAGTCGATGATGTTGAGCAGGTTCTTGACGAAGTCCAGCGTGTCGGGGCAGCACACGATGCGGACCAGGAACTCCAGCGTGAACCACAGCACGCACACGCCCTCGATGTAGGTCAGGATGGGCTCCGTCTCCACCTCCCGCCGGAAGTGCACGCTGGTGATATTCCCCACGCGGTGGATCTCGGTCACGTTGCGATCTATGTTGAAGGCCTCGTGGGTCTCCAGGCAGAAGGTGGTGATGGAGACCAGGATGAAGAAGAGAGAGGTGAAGGCCACCACCTGCAGAGGGAAGGAGAGTGGGAGCAGCTGTCAGCAAGGCTGGGGAGGCCAGGTGGGGGGGGCTGGGCTGGCAGAACTAGATGGGCCGGGCAGAGAGGGGGGACAGGCGAGGCAGGCCAGGGAGTACACCTCTGCTCCTGGAGAGTGGGTCACCAGGCAGTCCGTTCAGTGGTGCAGGCGAGAGGACAGTACAGTCAGGCTGCATTTCCCTCCCTGGAGGTCTTTAGCATCTGCCTGGGTGCTCTAAGGCAGCACTTCCCAACCCATCACTGCACAGAAACTCGAGGCCGCTCCTGCTCTAAGAACCGAACCCACTGTCCACTGCCCAGCTCTGCCCACTCCTAACCAGATGCACATTAAGGATTCTTGAACTCTAACTGGCACAGAACTCTTCAGGGAGTCTTGTTAAATGTGATTCTGATTCAGGAAGTCGAGGGCAGGGCCCGTGAGTCTGCGTTTCTAAGGAGTTCTGGGCTGAGGCTGCTTTGGCACAGACCAGACCTGGAGGAAGGAGGCTCCCCAAAGTGATGTCCTGGGCCAGCAGCAGCAGGAAGGAGCGAAAAACGTAATGCTTGGGCCCCAGCAAACCTACTGAATGAGAAAAGCTAGGTCTGGCCCAGCCTTCCAGGTGATTCTGATACATGTGAAAGTTTGGGGTCCAATGCAGTAAGGGGTATACGCAGAGGTTGAGGGCTAGCAGGATTGACCTGGGCCTCTTTCTGGCAGCCAGGCCCCACCTCCCCAAGTCCCAGCCCCTCTCTTTCACTTCTCCCATTAGGGTACCCGCTGACCGCCCAGACCGCGAAAAGCCGCCAGAGGAAGGCAAGAGACTGCGTGGCAGGAAGAGCGTGGTTTGTCCAAATAACCAGCCTTCCCCACCCTGAGAAGTGACATTTCCCTGAGCTCCGAAGAAAAATAGATGGCACCCCCTGGGGTCCAAGAGCAGCAGCTGCTGATCTGGCTGGCTGCTGGGATCTCGGCTCCAGCCAGCGGGGACAGTGGAGAGAACGCTGGGTCTAGCGGGGGTGGGGGGGTGGGGGGGGGTGAATGGAGATGAAATGCGCATAATAACACCCATTGTGGAAGCTTCATCTGTTATTCATGCGCTGCCACTCACCACCACCAGGAAGTGAGTTCCCGGGGTCCCCGGCCCCCACTACAGACACCCTTCTTGGTGGGCAGGGGTGGGCCTAAGCAGAGGGCTGAGCCTACACAGGTGGATGAGAGGACCCCACAGCCACTTGGGGCTGGGCATGAAGCCGCCATGGCTACCCCACCCCAATTTCCACCTGACCGTGGTGCTGCCCCTCGGCCTGGCAGAGGTGTTTTCAGCACTGCACTGCGGGGAGGGGGGTAGAGGGGGGTACACCCAGTTCTTAGCACTGTAAAACACCAGTGGGGAAAACAGGGGGTCCTGGGGAAATGAAACAAAAAGCGCCTCCAGGGTTTCTGGAGCGGGAGGAACAAGTCTGTGCGGGGAACTGAGAGGACCGACATTCATTAGCTGTTCCCCACCCAGCACCGCTGGGTCCCGTGTATGTTGCTACCTTCAGGCCTCCCAGTGACCCTGGGAGGCGGCTTCATCATCCTATTTTTATGAAGGTGGAATTGAGGATCAGAGAGGCTTATAAACTTGCCTACAGTCACACAGCATGGAAGGGAAGGAAACTAGACTTGAACTCTGGGTTATATCTTTGCTTCACCCTGGGCAGGTCAATTCACAAAAAGCCTTCTCCGAATTACAGATAATACTTCCAGGCTGCACCCTGCTAGCTCGGCCTTAGGGTTAAGTACCTTTGGCTTAGGGCAGACACCAAGTACACTAAGACTTACCTTACACTTGGGTATGGATGGGGTGATCAGGTAAGGCCAGAGCAGTGGGGTGGGGGAGTAAACCACAGACACGCTGTCCCACTTCATAACTTTGCCTTGGACTTCTCCCCCGTGAAAGTAAATTTCGAGTTCCTTTTCTGGCTTATTCTTCTTCCCTTGAGAAATGGGTAATCAGGGGAATACAGGGCGATGGCCTGTGGGTTCTCCATGGCCATCCGGAGAAGAGCTGGCTCACAGGCCACAGCGATACTGGGAACCCAGAGTCCTGGGGCTGCACCCCCCCCCCCCGCCGCCCCCAAAGCAGAGCGGGCTGGGGCAGGGATGGGGCCAGCACATCCCAGCTCTGCCAGGAAGCATGGGAAGCAGGAGATCACGCTCTCCGAGGAGAAGTCAGCCAGGAGACTCAGCCCACCTGGGAGCCCGAGCGTGAAGTTAATTAGTGATTTGGAAAAACAAGTTCAGGAAGAGCTGCCAAGGGGCCGAGCTGAGGGCACGGGGGGGGGGGGCGGGGGGGGCACCGTGGCCCACGGCCTGCCCAGGGCCCCCCTCACCGGACACGGTGCTCGTCCTGCGGCAGGGCCAGTGGATGCCGACCAGCCCTCCCGCGTTAGGCACAGCCCTGAGTTCCAGCTTCGCTCATTTGCTTCCTCAGCCCAGAAGGGCCTCATCTCCTTATTCCTACCCTCACCTCACCCTCTCAGGAGATGAGGACGGGTAAAGAGGGGCTGCCTGCCCCTTTCTCAGAGGCCACAGAAGCATAAGACATGGAAATGACTGGCTCAGGGGGGTCTCCTGACCCAGCTCAGAGCCCCCGTCCCCTCATCAACCAAGTGGAAACAATCCACACCTCCCAAGAAGCCTTGATGGGCCTCAGTCTCCCCCGAGGCCGCTCTAGGCCTGGTAGCAGGTGCCAGGCAGGGACCCCAGGAAGTCACACCCTGAAACCCAGGGGCCTGGGCTCTGGTAGGTGACCCCAGGTGGGTCTTGAAATTATACATTCCTATTCAAGATCCAAATTATTCCCCGAACTGAATTACTGCGTAAGTGGGTACCTAGCCTGCAACTGGTGCTTTTCCCTGGGGCTTCCTTTCTGGGGGCAGGGATGTTGGTTTCTTCCTCATTACTTCTTGCTTGAGGGATTTCCTGGGACATACGAGGCTCAAGGAGGAGGTGGTGGGGTTGCAGAGCAGGCCTCACATTCCAGTCTCCTGTTCAGCCCCCACCCGGCGTGGGTAGAGCTCACAGTGAACATCTGCGCCTCCTCCCCTCCGCCCCTGCCAAACGTGGACCTCCCAAACATTGACCTGGGGGACTGAGGTCAGGAGGCCTGGGTTCCCATCCCAGCCCTGCCACTAACCAGGTAAACACCCCGTGCCTGCTCCCTTCTTATACAATGAGGGCAATACTTGGGCCCTATGGGCACCCCCCTCCACCACAGCGTTACTCTAAGGCTAAATGCTCTCCCACATGGGAAGAACCTGCTCCAGAGTAAGAAAGTACTCCACAGATGGGGGCAGAGCTGAGATGGGTGGGAGCTCCTTGGTCCCCTGCATGCAGCTTCGGAAGGCAAGTGGGGTATGGGGTCAAAAATACCACTTCTTAGCAGTGAAGGGGACTTGGAAGGTCACCCAGTTCAACACCCTTTCTGCTCTTCTATGATGAAAAAACTTGAGGCCTGGGAGACGGGAACTGCCCTGGACCCATGGCTGAAGCTGTCAGTTCTTTCCACTGCATGAGGACACAGCACAGATTCTGCAGGAGTCAAACCTGCCCTGTGGAAACTGCCCGTGTGAACTGGTCCTGCCCGCAGCAGCTCCTCTCCTGTTGGCGCGGAGGGAGCAGGGAGGCCCCCGTGCAGGAAAGCACTGCCCCTTTCAGCTTTTTGCTCCCCTTGGCTGGCCATGCCCTGCTGTGGACCCGCCATCCCCAGAGAGCCCGGTGTTTCAACTGGTGGGCCAGCCCTGTGGAAAACCAAGCACCTACTATCTGCCGGACACTAGGGCACAGCAGGAAACAAAACACACACCCCTACCCCTTAGACCTTATATCCTACTGGAGGGAGATAGTGTGTTAGGGAGAAAAACAAGGAGAGAAGGGAGTAAGGAGGATGAAGATGGGGGAGTAATTTCAAATAAGGCTTCAGGCAAGGCCTCAGTGCCAAGGTGACATCCTAGCAGAGACCTGAAGGAGTGAGGAAGCGAATTATAAGATCCATATTTTGAGAGGCAGAGAGAACAGACAGTGCAAAGGCCCTGAGGCCACAGCAGGTTTGGTGGGCTGAGGGGAATGAGCATAGCACCTGCCACATAGAGCTGTTCTGAAGATTACAAGAAGTGGTATTTGTAAAACTCAGCACAGAGCCTAGTGTGTCTCAGGAATCTGGCACAGGCTGGGTCGGGGGGAGAGGTGACAGACACCAGTCATTGGAAATGAAATACAATCAGCGGGGGCAGGGGAGGGGAGCCAAAGGAGGGAGGGCCAAGGAGACAGATGGACAGATAAACATAAGAACACTCATGCCCAAAAACCTATATTAAGGATGAAGTGTAGGAGAAGGGAAATTTGAGAACACAGCCAAAGACACTTGCAGAGGAAGATTTGTGGGGATGGGATGAGGAGCTGAGCCTTCCGGGGAAGCAAGAGCCCGGTGCCCAGCAGTGCAGGGCTGGCAAGAGAGTGGGCAGTCCTGGGAGCTAAGAGGCAGGCAAAGAGAGGGAGTCTGCTGGGCAAGGCCTCTCTGGGCTGTCTCTGGGTTCCTGGGGGAGGCCTGCACAGTTAAGGCCGGTCCCCTCTTGGGACTCCCTTGGGAACCTGGCCCCTCCCCCACCGAGTCTGGAACCTCTGGTTCCAAGCTGGCACTTGCAGCTTCTCAGGGATCGTAGGCTGCCCAGAGCCAACGAGCCCCAGCCCCAGAAGGAGTCAGGCTAGCCCAGATCACTGGCCATGAACTTATCCAGTCTAATGCAATTCTTGGTCACTGCCCCTCTGTGCCCCATGCTGTCCTATCTCTGCTGGGGCTGGTCCCCTGGCCAGGAAATTCCCCTCGTCCCTAACTCTGCAGGGCTAAGCACTACCCACACGGAGTATTTATTTATATAATTATTTATAACCTGCCTCCTCCTAAAAATTGTTTAAGGAAGCTAAGTCATTATCCGGGAGGGCCCACAGTATTTCCCCCTGGAGCTTCCCTGCACCCCACCCCCAAGCCTCGCCCCACAGCGGGGGGGTTCATCCCTTCCTTCTCTCACCTCCTACTGAACTTTACTTTTTTAAGACTGCTGCGGCTCCTCTCGTGATCATGCACATTACCGGCGCGTGTCACCTGACTTCCCCCAACTGTCACCTTCTGCACCTGTCCTGGCATCTTCAGGTACGGGGACCACCTCTGACTCATCTTTATATTTATAGAGCACAGTCGGGTATCTGAGACATAGTAAGTGCTCAATAAACGTCTTCTGAATGACTACACTGCAGCCAAGGTGACCACCTGCTCCCGGGGAGCCTGCTGGGAAGAAAGTTCAGCCCCACTCAGCGGGGCTAGAGCGGACAAAGGGTGCCAAGCTCTCCAACGTAGGCCAAGTTGACTGCTGGGGGGGCCCTGCCAGTGGTCAGGTGACTATCACTCTACCCAAAAAAGAGCCAGCGGGTGGCTGGGCCACAGGTCACGGCAGGCCGGCTGTGCCCAGGAGCAAGGACGGCACAAGCGCCAGGCCCCAGCATCACAGGCTGACCCAGCCCACAGGCAGAGGTGAGGGGCTGGAGGGGTCCCCTGTGCCCAAGGCTGGGTCGCCTGCCTCTGTTCTATCTGTTCTTCCTCTAAGCTCTCCAAAATAACCCAAGTTTATTTCATTCTCTTCCCCCACCTTACACCCCACCCCAAATGGTGACAAACAGAAACACCTCATCATCCAGAGACAAGATGTTCACAGGCGAATGCTGGTCTGCGCAGAACACAACACAACAACCCAGGAGGAGGCTGGAAGGCTGCCTGCAGGCTGGGTGGGAGGGCTGCGGCCACTGGCCTGAAACCCCTCTGCCGCTGCCCCCTTCCTGGAGACCTGGCACTACCCCACTGGAGTGGGGGGACTTGGGGATGCAAGGGCACCCAGCTCCTCGGCTCAGCTCCTGTCCCGCCCGGCCCACCAGTCAGTCCTGGTCCTCACACCAAAGCTCGCCATGCCCACGAACCAGCTGGCCCAGGCAGTGCCCAGGTTAGGGTAGCTGGGGACTTTGGAAGAGGTGAGCAGGAGGGGAGCCTCAGGGCACTACCCTAGAAGGCCTTGGTTCTGTCCTCCTGGGTAGAGGGAGACCTAGTCTCCTCTCCCAACCACACCTCCGTTCCTCTTGTCCAGGGAAAGCCGCAGAGTGAGAAAGAGCACTTGGCCAGCTCTGTGGGGCCTCCCTGGTGGCGCAGCGGTTGAGCGCTGCGCTGTGGAGCTGTCGGCAGCGCGCGATGCGAGTTCGATGCCCGGCCGGGGAGAATCCCACATGGCGCTGCAGACCTCTCCTGCCTCGCCCGCTGCTCCCCTCAGCAGTGTATTTCTGATCTGCCTGTTCTGCTCCCCGCTCTGTCTCTGGCGGACCCTCTCACCGCCCCTGGCCTCTGGCCTGTACTCCAGCTTGCATGTATTAATAAATAAATCTTAAAAAAAAAAAAAAAAAAGAGCACTTGGCCAGCTCTGACAAGACCAGCTCTACGAGCTTCCTTCTGGAGGGAGAATCGGGGGAGGTGGCTGAGGCTGTGACACCGCGCACACCTGGATTCCAGACCCCTAGCTTTGGCTGCTTGTTCTGCCAGCAGGTGTGTGACCTTGAACAAGCCCCTCTGAGTCTCAGTTTCCTTCTCCGTAAACTGAGGTGAATAACCCCTGCCTCACAGGGGCTGGACAAGACATTTGTTGAAAGCGCGGGGCCAGAAGCCCACAGGATGGTGGTGCGGTGTGAGGCGCCCAGCTCCTACCTGGGCCGGTCACCTTCTTTATTCAGAAGGGAAAGGCCACAGGAAAAACTCAATCTAGGTGCTGATGTCAAAGAAGAGCTACCATCCTTAGCGGGGCTGGCGACTGAGCAAAATCCAGGGTCCCGTGGAGACTGGGGTGAGGGAGGCCAGTGGTCCGGGGTCCCGTTCCGCAGCCTGTCTGCCCTCAGAAAAGAAGGCCTGATCCTACACCTCTGGATCCTGCGTCCCCCAAGCTCCCCAGCTGGCCCCCCTCAGGCTGGGAAGGCAACTCTGCTGTTGGTGAACCCTCACTGCCTGGGACTGTGGGTCGGTGGGGACAGGACCAGCCTGCCCTGGTACCGATTCCCGGGTCAGGCTACAGAACCTGACATGGGCCCAGCCAGAGAAGGGAATAGGGTGAGTACCCCGCTCCCCTCCCCGGGTTTGTACCAAGGCAACAGGCCCCCATAATCAACTCTGTCCGCTTTCCCCTCATGCGTCTCTTCTTCTTGTCATGGTGCACCCCTCAAATGCCCAAGCTCCTGAGTGAGAAGAGATGCCTGGGGCTCCCTCATATACCCTCAGTCAGAGCCCAGGCCCAGGGCCCCTTCCAGGGAGCCAGCCTCCCCAGAGTGAGAAGAGTCTGCATAGACCCAGGGGACAGTGTGTGTGGGGGGGTGGCGCAGTACCGGTCAGGGCTGAAGAGAGGGCATCCGAGGGCTCCGGCCCCACAGGCCTGGAGGAATGAGAGTAAGTGTCCCTACTGAGGCCTCTGTCTGCTCCTGGGTTTCCTGGTGTCATCAACAGGAGGTGCAGAACCTCTTGCCACCTAGAAATGAGCCTGTTCAGCGGCAAGAACAGGTTGTAATCGAAGAGCGAGGGCTTGGGAGGTAAGAGCCCTGCTCTGAGTCACAGTCTGCCTCCACTAGCTGTGTGAGCTCAGAAAAGGGGCTGCCCCCCCCCCCACAGCCTCAGTCTGGAAAATGGGGATGATACATCCCTTACAGGTTCACTGGGAGGATTAGAGATTGCACAGCAAAAACCCCCGCAAGGAGTGGTCACTGATTTTCAAACGGACGTGTCCTCACGGGGTCCCAGGAACAGCTGGAGGCCTGCCTTCGCCCTGAGTCCTCTTTTGGCAGGGGCAGTTCACATCAGTATGAACAACCAGGGCGCTGAAAACGAGGGGTGGCTGGTTGGCTCTGCTATTAGTTAAGTGTCTTCACCAGGACACTTTACACCTGTTTCTTTACTGCTTCAGTGGGAAGAAAGAGCCTGCCCAGCCCCAAACTTCCCACCTCAAGTGGCATCACACACTTCCACCTGGAAGGCAAAGCACCCCACACTCCCAGAGGACTTCAAGGGGCCACCCAGGTCCTGCACTCACTCAAAGAGCCCCTAGCTGGGCTACTGCAGTGAGCCAAGGAGAAGATAAAGTCAGTGACGGCACAGCCTCTTGAACTCAAGAGAAGACCCTGAACAGGTGGCAAGTCCACAGGGACCTCCAGAGGCTCAGAAATAGGCCGAGCTCCCTAACTGCTTCATCTCATTCACCCTCCCGGCTTCTCATCTTTCCCCAGCCCCATTAAGCCAAATCTGCCCGCTCTCCCTCCCCCAACTTAGAAGAGCCCGAGTTCTCCGTAAGCGTCTCTTCCCTAGCGTAGGAGCCAAGAGCAGGGCTGGGAATGTGTGAGCAGCCCAGAACGCAGAGCAGAGGCCCTGCCTGGGGCTGGGCTCAGGACTGCAGAGAAATAAGGGCAGCGGACCCGAGCCTCGCTCTCAGGTCCTTGCCTTCCACGGGCTGCCCTGGGATTCCTGCGCCCCATCTGTGGCCACTGAGACCCCAGTTCCTCCCTCCTCTTCCAGGCGGGTGAGTACCCGCCCTGGTCGAGCATTTATGCGGGTCTGGCCTCTCCCAGCAGCCCCATTTCCCCATTTCTTGCCCTCTCCTGGGTGGAACTTTCCCTTCTGTGATAGGATTGTGGCGAGGCCCAGGAGGTCGCTGGCTCGGAGGCTCATTAGCATGACAACTGGGGACGCCAAAGATGACAACCAGTTCCACAGCACGGGGCAGTCCCCAGATACAACACTGAGCCTTGCTCTTTCCTGTCTCCTAGGCAGACCCCAGTCAGACCAAGGCTGGGTCAGATCAGACAGCAGCCCCCAGGGTGCTCTTTTCTAAACAATCTAAAGCCAGCCTTCAGGGCTTCTCTAGTTGCCCAGGCACACCTCCCTCACACCCCCTTCCACCTGAGGGAGTTGTGGAAACTAGGTTGGCTTGGGGTTGGGGGCGGAAGAAAAGGACTAACTCCCGCCTGAATTAATGGTGCTCCTTCCTCCCCCTCATCCATTTCAAGCAGGAACCTAAACCAGGGCTTCCTGGGAAGCCAATCTGTGCTGCGGCGAGGGGAAAAAGCAGCAGCCACAGATCTGGGGGTATCCCCAAGCAGCTTTGTAGCCCAAACACCGGGCCCTCCCCGTCTAGCTCTGTCCTTAGCCTGGCTGCGGCCAGGTGTCCAGAAGCCTCAGGGGCACCCCTCCCCAGACAGGCCTCCTTAGAGAAACAGAAGGCCTCTCCGAAACCTGGAGGAAGGGGGCTCTGGCCCAGTCCTGCCTATTATGAATTGAAGAGGCTGAAGCCCGTGCCCCCCTCTCAAAAACTCTGCAACTCAGAGCACACTGAGCTGCTGGGAAGATTTAAAGGAGGTGGCAGGCGAGGAAGCTAAGGCAACGGGCTGCCTGAGCAGGCGCCCAACACACCATTTTTCTTCCCTGCAACCCTGAGTGACCCCAGCAGAAGGCTGGCACGCCGGTTCTCCAGGTCTCTGGCCTGTGGAGGAGTGGGGGGTGATGAGGACAAGCAGCCTGTGCAGACCAAAGAAAAAGAGGAGAAAGCTCAGCTAGGATCCCCCACTTGCTGAGAGGGGACGCTCAGAGCAAGCGTCTGGGATTAGGGCCAAGTAGTAAGTCAAGTGTGTGCAATCTTCTGATGAAGAAAGCATGGGACAGTGGGGTGTGACTCCCCTGAGGGCCCACGGCGGCAGGGGGAGCTGGCAAGAGGCAGTGGTGACGGTCTACTCCTGACTCCTCCAGGCCCCTACCCGCCGATACCACGTGCCCCCGCCGACTCCCGAGGAGACGAGCCTCGGGCTCCGAACCACTCACCCTGGCCGCCCGGGAGGAGTAGGGATCCTCGAAGAGCGCCCACATGCGGGGCTGCCAGCCTCGGCAGCTCCCGGACCCGGGGCCGGAGCCCCCGCCTCCCTGCTGGGGCCCCAGACGCTGCAGAGCCAGCCCCCGCTCATCGTCGCAGGCCTCGTCGCCGGGTCCATGGCCCCCGCCGCCTCCGTCCGGACTCTCGAAGATGTCGAGCGCCTCCTCGGCGTCGCGGTGCTGCCGGTAGGTCATCCAGCAGCAGGGCTCCACGTCGGTCTCGTCGATGCCCCAGAAGGTGAGCTCCTCCTCGAAGAGCGGCCCGCACACGTCGGCGGGGCAGTGCAGCTTGCCGGTGCGGTAGTAGTTGAGCACGTAGGAGAAGACGCCCGGGTGCCGGTCGAAGAAGAACTCGCAGCTCGCGCCGCCGCCGCCGCCCGCCCCGCCGCCATCGGACGCGGGCCGGCCCCCGCCGTCGGGATCGGCCAGCCAGGCGAGGCGGGTGCCGGGCAGAGTGCGCAGGGTGCTGCGGTAGGTCTCATGTCGCGTGCCGCCCACGTTGATGATTATCTTCTCCGACGCCTCGCCCTTGGCCATTTCCTCCTTCAGACATGTTTTGGACGGAGGCTTGTTCCCCGACTTGCGCCCGCGGTAGGAGGAGACACACACCGAGCTGATCATAAGAAGCGCTGCGGGGCTTCGGCTTGGGGCGGCCGCTGCCCTCCAAACACCCTTCCCAAGGAGGCAGCGTCAGGCGGGGGAGGGGGAGGAGAGCAGGAGGAGGCAGTAGGCGGCGGCGGCCCCCTCTGCGGCTTGGCCCTGCCCCGCCTCCCCCCCGGGGTGCCGAGCGGGAGGAGTTGGGTTTCTCGGGTGCACAGGTGGTTGGGGTTTGGGCAGGCAGCGCCCGGGAGGGAGGCAGAAGGGGGGAGAGAAGAGACTCAGGCGAGGGGCCGAGAAGGCAGAGGCACGCACACTCACGCTGCCCCGCTAGGACCGGACACTCGGACGCTCCCGGCCCGGGACACGCCCCCACTCGCCCACCGAAAGACCAGGAAGCGCACAGTCCGGGCGCACGGCGAGGTTTCGGGGCGTGCGCGCGCTCACACTCACACGGGCCACCCTCCGGCTCCCAGACCGCACCAAACCGCGGCGGCGGCGGCAGCGCAGCAGCAACAAGTCCTCCGAGCGGCTGCCGGGGCCGGGCCGACGCTCTCACCGCAGCCGGAGCTCCACGGGCCCGGGCTGCGTGCGGTCAACACAAGGCGGCGGCGGCGGCATGTGGCCTCTTCCCCCCATTCATAAATCCAGCGCAGGACACGGATGGCGGGCGGGGCTGAGCGGAGCGCGGCGTTCGGGCGGGCGGGGGCTGCGCAGGGCGAGGCGGCAGCAGGAAAACAAGCGCGCCCGCAGGAGCGAGCCTCCGGTCCTGCGTCCGCGGCTCGGCAGCGGCTGGGCTGGGCGCTGCGCTGCGGGGGCCGTGCTGGGGCGGGGAGGGGGGCCTCAGACGGGGCGTCCTGCGCGGCGCCGAGCCGGGGGGGCGGGGCCGCTCCGGGGAGCCGGGCACAGGGCCCTGGCGAAGGAGTCTGCCGGGCGGCGGCCGAGCGGCCAAGGACACCTGCAGGCTTTCCGGACTGCGCCGAGAGGGAGCCTCAGCGCAGCGCCCCGGCGCCCGGCTCCTGCGATCTGGCAGTGCTGGGAGCCACGCCATCCACGCGTCTGCCCATCTCCGGGCGGGGCGCCGGCCTGGGCTCGCGGCAGGGGGCGGAGGAGAGGTAGCCTAGGGAAGGGGGAGCCTCGGCGCCGGTGGGCTGGGACGCTGGGGGCTCTCCGTCTCCCTCCGGCGATGGCTGCGAACGCCACTCTCCTGTGGCGCCTTTTCCTCCTGGCCCCGCCTCGCCCGGGCGCGCCCTCTGTGGGGCGGGGTGGGCGGGGCGCGGCGTGGGTTCGACCCCGCTTGCTGCAGGGCCCCGGCTGCAGAGCTCAGCCTGGTTCCGCGGATCCGAGCCAAACCGAGGCGCGTAAGCCCTTGCCGCCAGCGCCCAGCCCAGCGCGCCGCCTCTGCGCGCCACCGCCGCTACCCCCTCCCGCCCCCCTCGGCTCCGCTCCCCGCCTTCCTCCAGCCCGCAGCTCCTCCCACTGCAGCCGTGGCGGTGGGGAGGGGGGTGTATCCGTTGCGCTCAGGACTCCTGACCTCTAACCTCCACTCGCCCCTCTGGTTGCTCCCCCCGTCGCCCCCTCCCCTCCAGGCTGGTCGCATTGATGCGGTTTCATTGCGGCGGACTGGAGGCCAGGGAAGAGAGTGGAGCGACGGTGTCACGAGAAGGAGGCTGCCGCCTCCTGTCCCAGACACTGTCTTGGGGCCTCCTGACCACCCCGCCCCCCTCCTAAGCCTTTGAACCCGGAGTAGGCTTGAGATGCTGGCGTCTAGATGCCCAGCCAGCCCTGTCCCAGTCACCAAATTCCCCCCCGGTGGGATGGGGGTGTCCTGGGGCCTTGGGCAGAGAAGCGCCTCCTCCTCTGGGTGGAAGGGAAACGAAACGTAACCCGGGCCCTCGTATGAGTGTGGGGTGGGTGGCCCTGAAAGATCATCAGGGTTAAAGCCCTGGCTCTCCTTGCCTCGGGCCCATAGGAGGTGCCCAAGTCTCGCCCCACTGCTGGTTCTGTTGTTTGATGCATTGCAATTTGACTTGGCATTTTTTAATCTCACCTCCCATACGCGACCCTGAACTCTTCCAAACCTGCAGTGCTTTTTCATCTTGATGGCTCCCACAGTGTCTCCTGTCAACCTGTTTGCTAAGTGATTGAGAAGCTGCCATACCCAAAACATTAGTCACCAGCCCGACTTCTCTGGCCCCATCCCAAGAGCAATTTCCAGATTAATTTGTTTTTATTTGTTTTTAAGTCCAGAACTTCTCCTACATCTTAAATTGATCTTTTTTTTTTTTAAACAACTTCAGGCAGCCTCCATGTCCATCTGGATGATGTGAGGAGGCTTTTAAGGCAGATGTGCAAAGTGATGGGCATGTCCGCCCTAGACACCTGTGCGCCACCGGATTTCCAGATCAGGCAGCATTTGGCCATCCCAGGAGAAACAAGAGGCGCCTGGGTGCCCTCCAAAGAAAGGCTAAAATACAGTGCCAATGCAAGGGTGCTTTCAAGCAAGTCTCATTAGTAAGGTCAGATCCTTGCTGGTCTGTGGTAATCACAGAGGCAGTAAGCACCACCCTGGACAGCTGTCAGAAACATAATTGTCTGCACCTCTTTTGTGTCCAGTCACCCCAGCCCTCCAACCTGATGTCTGCATTTAAGAGTTGAGTTGGCTTTGAGTTTGCTGCAGTGCAAAAGAAATGTCCCAGTCCTCATGGGGAAGAGAAGAGCCAGGTCTGGCCAGAAACTTAAGTAATCGACATCAGCCAATTCCTATCCGGGTTGGGTCCTGGCAAACTCGCCTGGGGTCTCTTCCCCACTTTCCATTCTTTACAAGAGAACTTGATGGAGGTAGGGTGGAAAGGGGGTTAGAACACCCAGCATCTCATATCTGAGTCATTAACTCAGTTAATATTTCTTGAGTGCCTACTTTGTGCCAGAAGCTGTTTCAGGCATAGAAAGGCAGTGAATAAAAGTCTCCCCTTGCCCCAATAAATCTCTCTAGTGTCACGGAGAGGGTCCTCTGTTCTGCATTGTTTGTGGAAGGGGATGAACGCATGGGAGAGAGGAAGGGAGAAAGCTCCCAGGGAAAAAGGAGGCCTGGAGGGGAAGGCAGAAAGCTGGGATAGGGTAAGGGGACCTACTTGAAGGGTTTATCCTAGAACCTGGCCCTTTCTGGACTTTTCTGGGGGAGTCCATGTGCTGTGATTGGCATCACAGAGCTTGTCCCTGTAAGTTCTGTGTATATGAGGTCATGCTATTTCCCAGCCACCCAGAATCCAGCAGAGCAGAGCCCCCTTTGCACAGCCTGCAGTGTGACAACCCACTGTGGATAGGTGGGTGCTGCCCCCTGGTGTTGGTATGAGATATTGCTCCAGATCTCACCCTCAGCTCTGTGCGGTGGTTGTCAAGAGAGTAAAGAAAGGGCTGATTCTGGGTTTCCTTTCAATTCCAGGATTACAGTTGTCTCTCTCAGCCTAACTCTTGCATCCAGGACTCTGCACTCTCTCTCCTTTTTCCATTCCATGAAGACCTTGATTTCTGACAGGCCTAAGCAAGACCATGAAAAGGTCATAGTTGGAAATTCCTAATCTAGCAAGCTTTTCCCTCCACGATCCCCTTTTCTCTTCCTTCCTTTCTTAGGAGTGTTGATTTTTTTCAGGGAAAAACATCTGTCTGGGAGCCAGTCCACACTGAAGTATTGGCCACTGTGGGTTTCCTGGAGTAAAGACATGGCAAAAGAATAGGAAAATAGGGCAATGTTTGGTCCCAGAGCAACACTGGGGAGGGGAGCTCCGAGCACCTGGAACCTTTCTTGAACCCTCAAATAGGGCCTTGCTACCTGAAGGCTGAGGCTGATCCTCCTGTGGGACACCTGAGAATCTGCCATCAAAGCCATAGATAGACCTTCTCCCCGCTGGGGGCTTGGTGTGGGGCTCAGCCGCTTCCGGGTGACAGGAGCCACCCAGTCTCCTCTCCCTCTACCTTCCTTGCCCGCTACTTGTGTTGAGGGGCCCCGGGCATAGGAAATGCCCATGGCTCCTGATACTGACCCTCCCACCTTTCGGCCTTCTGGCTGCCCCCAGACACCGACTCTCCCCTCTCAGGTCCAGAGAGAAGGAACCAGCATCCTTTCCTAGAAGCGCTGCTCCCCAAACCTGTTGAACTGTGAGAGTGATAGCACAGTGCCCCTCCTGGAGGGGAAGCTGGAAGCCTCCTATTCCTTACCAGTTCCTTTTCTCCTGCCTCCCACCCCCAAGAAGCCTGCAGAAGCTTGCGGGTTCCAAATCTTGGTGCTGAGAGCCTTCCCAGGAGGTATCTGGGGAGAACCCAGTCCTCCAGGCCTTTGGATGTGAGCTAGATGGCTCCGTGCAAGCTGAGGCAGGGCTGAGTGGCTGTGAAAAGCCTAGCAAATGTGTGTTTGGGATTCTGGGAACCCCAAAGACAGCCTTCAATGCCCCAGCTCTTAGAGGGAAAGAACCAGAAGGATGCAGGCCACAAGCTCAGGCCTGACTGGGCCCCAGAACCTCACAAACCATGGAATTGGAATCACAGGGCTGGGGGGTGGGGCCTGGGAGCCAGCTCACAGGCATAATTCTCCTTGAGAGATTTCAGGGCTGAGGAGCAGCAGTGAGCACTGGAGACTGAGCTGGGGCTGGGGATGGGCAGGGACAGAGAACATCAGGCCCCTGTGGCATCTGCATGCTGAACAGTGTCCACGGGAAGCAGAGGACTGGGGCCAGCTAAGTGGACTCCCATAGCCCTCCTTGCTCAGGGCCTCTGGGCCGGTCACCCCAGCCTGGGGCCAGAGACGTGTGTGCTCACTCACGCTAACTCAGGGCCCAGCTGGCAAGACTCCTTGGCACTCAGCATTCCTCCATCTAGAAAAGTACAAATTCCTCCCACCTGGGCTAAATTCCAGCAAAACTGGTTCATTCCATCAGAGTAGTTAATTAGTCCTGCTGGGGCTGGTCCCCTCCAGCCGTGTCCTGGGGGAAGGGGAAACAGTTGTCTGCAGAGGCGACCGCACTCTGGTGCCTCTGGCATTCATAAAGCCCACTGAGCCTCGCCTGAGTGGGCCGGCTCTGGAGGGGTGGGGAGACGGGGACGCTGGCCCGCCCTGGCCGAGGGAGCCACGGGGCACATCTCCACGGAGTCTCTCTGTCCCAGGGCTGGCACTGTGGCTGGCACGAAGTAATTTAATAATATTTTGTTTGTCGTTGAGTGACACCATAGTTTTTGCCTCATTTCTTGGCTCCTTTCCACCTGAGGAGATGTGAGCAGTGCGCCCAGCACCACTGGGTATGCGGTAGGCAGGACGTGCCAAGTCAGATGTGACCATCTTCACAAGGCGGAACGCCCTGCCCAGTGTTCCCAGGCCTGAGCACAGACCTACACGCTCGGAACACTGGATTGCACCGTGATGTGTGGAGCTAATGAGGTGACGGCGTGGCGGGGGGAGAGCCAGGAGCCTCCCCATCAGTACCTTGCTGTGCCGGAGGCTGCCCTGGACTTGAAGTCCAGAAACCCAAGTGCCGGCCTCTGTTACCCACCCTGCTTAATTGTGGGAATTCTGGCTAAATTGTTTCCCCTCTCAAGGCCTCAGTTTCCCCAACTGTTATAGTTGGTCAGATAATCACTAAAGTCCATGTTCTGGTTACCATCACTCTGAATTGGGAATCCAGTAACCCCTCAAATTTAATGCCTTATATCCAGTAGTCATTGTATTTTGCTCATGATTTTGTGGTCAGGAGTTAGGTAGGACTCAGCTGGGCAATTCTTGCCCAGGGTGGCTCATGCCGAAGCAGTCAGCTCACCTCGCAGAACTTCCTGTTCTGGGCCTCAGCTCGGCATGTCTCAGCTGATACCCCACGCAGGTGCTGGTGGCCGAAGGTCCCTGCCATCCTGGAATTGGCGCTTTATGTGGGCAACCACAAAATGGCTGGCTCCTCTGATCCTTACAAGTGAGATCTGAGTGTCCTCCACTTAAATTACCTGCTGTGACCCAGAGAATATGGCAGAAGTGACACTGGACCATTTCCCAGGTCCAGGCCTTAAGAAACTGGCAGCTTCCACTTCCTGTCTCTTGAAACAGTCTCTGGGCCTGGCTCTTCCCTGAGCCATGAGGTAAGGGGTCAGGCCGGAGATGAACTCTATGGGAGACAGCTGTCGGTGCTCTTCTGGCCCACAGCCCCTGCCAGCCTGGCCTTCCATCCCTTCTCACTGAGGCCAGCCATTGTAATGACCGAGTCAGGCTGGCTTGGGCCCCCCAGACTAGTCTCTCTGCCAATTGAATATCACTGAGTGGCCTCACTTGCCACTAGAAGAGTTGTCCAGACCAGTCCTGACCGAATTCTGCCCTTACAAAACCATGGGATATAATAAAATGCTAGTTTTAAGCAACCAAGATTGGGGACACAGCACACAGCAATGTGCATTATCTCATTCAATCCAGTTGTTCTACCTATTTTACAGACTAGGAAACTGAAATTCAGAGGGATTAAAACATTTCCACCAGGACTCCCAGGAAGCAGGAGGCCTTGCTGGCATTTGAACTTGAACTTTGGAAACCTGACTCCATAGCTCCCAGACCCTGGTTGGGCTGCTGCTTAGTGGGTCTCCCTCCTGCAGGAGGGCTGATATTTCAACCAACATTACCATCATCTAAATGATTGAATGAGTTTATAAGAAGTGACATTTCTAGCCCATGGGACACTCCCCTATTTGAGAGATATTGGGGGAGATTTGGAATCTGGAGGTGGGAAAGAGAGTTTCCCTTCAGAAAAACTCAGCACCAGAGTGGGGGAACTGATTTTCTTACTTTGTGTACCCACAAAGATAACGAGCATAGAACTGGTTCAGGATGGACCCTTAATGTTTGTTCAAGGGATAATAAACACCTCCTCAAAGGAAAAAGTGATGGAGTTGGAGAGGAGGCAAGAGGACGAAGATCTGGAAAGAAAGGGTCCCCCGCCATCTAGTGGCTACTCCTGGAACAATGCTTCTCTACGACCCAAGAAAATGGAAGGTTTGGGACCTTGGCTATACGTGTGAGGTCAAGCAGCTTCAATCCAGACTGGGGTGGAGGACTTTGGCGGTGGATGTGGGGGTGGGTCCTCCCCAGAAGCAGGACTTCTTGCCTCTTCCCATGTCTGGAGACTGACGCAAGAAGTGCTTCCCGGACCACCAGCTTTCTCCTCACACAGCTGAGTCTTCAGAAGGTGTTAAATATTTGAGAAAAATAGGTACTGTCGAATCCTTTATTTCATCTTTACCTTCTCCTGAAGCTTGCAAAAGAGATAGCCACCTTGAAGAGAGGGGCCACTCCCTCAGAACTTAGAACTTGGCTCTGCATTCTCCCAGCCCTCACCCACCTCGCCTCACAGAGCTGACAGGGAGGGCCCTTCCAGGCAGTAAGGCAGAGAAGGAATTCCCCCACAAAGTCCTATACGTGGACACAAAGCAGTCCTCCTTTTCCTCACCTGGAAAAGCCTGGAAAAAAGCTATTTCTCTCAAAGAGCTGTTGAAGAGATCACACAAGGTTAGATGTGTGAAAATAGCAGGTCCTCGAGTAACTTCTTTCCTTATAATGTTGAGGAGTGAAGTCATTGAAAGACCTGATTTTGCTGCTTGTCATTTTGATTTATGCCACTTTCCACGAACATATTGACAATGTTCAGTGAGGACTTTCTACACCTGGCACTCAGCAAGGCCCAGAACAAGCCTGTGAATTGTCCAAGTCCCACGGAGATTCCTAGAAAAGTAAACCCCTTCCCTCCTCCTCCTCCAGTCGGCACCTCAGCCAGCCAGCACCCACAACTCCCACAGTTCTCTATGGCCCAGCCTGTCCACAAGGCTACCCTTAAGCCACCCTCAGGCTCCTAGGCCTACTTGGAACCCTGCCCCTGATCCTGAGGCAGGTGAGAAAGGCAAGAGGTCTTTGGTAAGAACAGACACTTTATTGTACACCATGGGGAAGGAGGTATAGAGAGGAAAGAGGGGCTCCAGGGTGATGATGCTTTGCCCCCTCCCCTGGGCTGAGTGGTCTTGACCAGGCCTCTGACCAGCCATGGGATACATGGACTTGAATTGTTCTGAATCTGTGCCAGAACCTAAAGTGATGCCTGCCAGGTGTGCTTGGGGCTGTACAAAGCAGCGCTGGGCATGAGAAGGGGCCCTGGGCCCTCCTTCCCAGACTGTCACCAGGCCCAGTGAAGAGGCAGCAGGCCTCCCATTTCAGGGCCTAGTGGGTGTTCAAGGGATCACGTGCATTCCAGCCCGTTCAGCGCTCTTCCCTTCTCCATAGGGGTAGCCTGGGGTGTCTGTGAGGGGGCAGAAGGGCAGCCCCGCCCGTAATACTGCGAGCTAGCTCACGGCCTGGGACTCCAGCTTCCAGCCCCAGCCCCGCGGTTTGGCAGGTTGACCTGGGAGGGTCTCCTGGCACCAGGAAAGCAGCAGTCCCTACAGATTTATTGCTGGAGGGCAGAGCCAATCTTGCTGGCATCACTTGGGTGCCCCACCTGTTCATCCCCATCTGGTCCTCGAGCTTCCTGTTGCCTCAGTGGAGAGGGCAGAAGGCTCCCTGAGCAAGAAGCTGGTGACTGAGGCTGGTGGGCTGGCAGGAGCAGGGGCCGGGGGCTTTTCTAGGCATGCCCCAGCCTGGCCCTGGAGTCCACTCTGCCTCCTTGGGCACTGGAAGGACAGCACCAAAGCCTGGGGGTGGGGGGGCCCTGTGTGGGAACGCGGGAGCTTGCCCCTCCTCAGCCACCTCCTGCCCCTCCAGGGAACCTGGGGCCGGAGCTTACCTGGGCCTGCTGGCCTCCCCCCAATCTCCAGCTCCCCAGCAGAGTGAGCAGAGTGTGTGGGTCAGGAGCACAGAGGAGGGGCGGCTGTCCCCTCCTCTGCCAGGACCATCTCAAGGACAAACACAGGGCAGAGGCACCTCTGAGATTTTCTTCCAGGTGAAGCACTTGAAACTCCAATGGGAACAGTAAGAGTTTGGCTGGAAAATAAACTGGGGGCTTTCCCCCAAGGCCCCTCCTTTCTGGTTTCTGGCAAGTCCAGTGGTGCGAAGGCAATGAGTCACCAGCCCCAAATATGTCCCTTCCCGGTGGCAGGGGGCCTCCTGTGGGACCCCGCCCTGAGGCCTCTCTGACAGAGCTGAAGGGAGGGGCAGGAGGGGGAGGGCAGCATGGTCTTCAGGAATAGGGTGAACACTGGGAATCACAAGTCAGCACCCCACACACCCACGTTTGCACACACAGCACACACACCCACACCCACACCCAAACACTCACTCACCAAGCTCTGGGCCCTACATCTAACAGCATAGACACAGCCAGGGCAGGGCCCGCCTCCAGCAGAGGCTAGAACACTGCTGAGCCACAGGACGAAGCAGACAACCCAGCTTAGCCCCCTATCCGAGGCTGGCGGGCTGGGGCCTGGCCCAGCCACACGCTACAAAATTAAAAATATATCAAATATACAATGAAAATAGATCTGTACAGCACTGAGGATGAAAATAGTCCACCAGCCACGGTATAATATTGGGTTTGTCATTTAACAGCATTTACACCCACATGTACAGATTGAATATACAATAGAAACAGAATATATAGAAGAGTATATATAGTAGGGTGTCTCTCCTGGGCCTGGCTTTTCCTGTTGCTAATTCTGCTTGAGATCAGGCACGAGGCCAGGTAGGGGGTGTTGTCAGGTGAGAGGGCTAAGGCGGATGTCGTGCCCAAAAGCTCGCATCTTTGGGGAGATGTGGGTCTCCCTCTCCCCTCGCATACTCGGAAGGCCAGATGGGGCTGAGAGGACGGGAAGGGGAGGTGTGGGGAGGGATGAGTAAGGGAGAAAGCAGGGTGGAGGCTGAACCCCAGCAAGGGGGAGACCTAGTGTCTAAGGGGCGGAGAAGGGAACCCTGGGCCTAGTCTGCTCCTCCTAGAGCTGAGAAGTCAGGGCATGGAGACTCAGGACGCGCCACAAAGAGGCTACGCCTAGCGCCGTGACCTGCCCTGCCCTGCCCACCAGGGCTCTCGAAGATGGAGCTTTGCAGTCCCAGCCAGCCTCCCTCCCTCCCCTCCCTCCTTCCTCCCAGCAGTCCATCCACCCACCCCTCACTGGTCCCCCATCCTTCCATCAGTCTATCCACCCATCCTTCTACTGGTCCACCCATCCTCCCATCAGCCCACGCATCCCTCCATCAGTCCGTCCATCTCTCTGTGGACATTTATCCTACAGTCAGGTTCTAATCCTCCCAGTCTGTACTCCAAGGGCAGCCCCCTCTCAGGGCAGACCCAAAGGTGTGGGTGGGTGGGGACGCTGCAGAGCTGGGCCCCGGCGCAGAGGCTGGGCCCTTCCACTCGGCAGCTTCCGGCTCCCACGGCGCTGCCTGCAGCCTCCCCGCCACTGGCCAGGCAGCCTGGGAAAGGTTTAGAGGTGTCCGCACAAGACACGCACATGAGGCGGCTGTGCTTGTACAGGAGAGCGAGAGGTGGCCCGGAGGGGCAGCTACGCATTTGCCTTTCCCCCGGTGCAAGGCTTCTGGGGGACTCCAGGGGCCCCCATTCCCAGGGAGAAGCTGCTGCTAGCGAGAAAGTGGGCCCTGGTGCAGGTGCGGGGAGAGTGTGCTTCACGATTGTGCTCAAATCATCCGATTGTGCTGTGAACAGGTGAGTGTGCTCTGGAAGCCTCTCCGCGCAGTGTCCCTCCTCGGGGAGCCACCGGGGCCACCCGTCTGGGCTCCAGGATGGGAGGAGTGGACAGGGGGGCGGCTAAGCCCTGATGGAGGTGGGGAAGGGTTCAGCCCAGTCATCGCCCTCCCAAGCAGGATTTGGGGACACATCCACCCACCTCAAGCATGGACATGGGAGACCCCACTTAGGGTGGAGCAGAGGAGCCTCTCACCCCGCGCCAAGGCTTGTGCTCAAGTCAGAGGGCACCATCTGCCTCACAAAATAGAAGACCACCCCAATTCTGAGCCCTGACACCTCCATCCCACCCCGGCCTGAAGTCAGGAGCCTCTGGGAACCCCCCGCCCCCTCCAGGTGCCTCACCCGGCAGCACAGGACTCTGAGGCTCACAACTGCAGGTGGCAGGTTCCAGGGAGGGAGAGAGGAGGAGGGACTCCCAGGTGGCTACCTGGAGTCTCCCTGCACGGGGCCAGGGCTTCTGGACTATTCCAGTCAATCTGACGAGAGGCTCTCAGAGGGCTCGGCCGGACTGGGGCTGGGCTGACTGGTGGACGGAGCTGCTCCCACCCCCACTTGGGTCTAGGAGCAGAGCTGCTGGGACTGGGGTGGAGGCTGAGGCAGGGCAGACCCTCTCTCGCGGGCAGTCTGGGTGTGGGGGGAGAGGCCAGCAGGGTGGGGGTGACGGTCACAGCTCTGATTCAGGGGTGCTGGCCAGGAGGTAGCCGCTCCCGTAGCGCCCATTGGGGTTGGTGCTGTTCTCGAGCGGCGACGTGCTGCCGGGCCCCAGGTAGGAGCGGTGGGTGGGCATGGGCGAAGGCGCCTCGCTGGGCACCTTGCTGAGGATAAAGCGGGTCTCGTCGTTCTCCTCCAGGTTGGAGATGTCCTTCATCATCCGGCCCTTCTTGTAGGACACGGAGAGGGTGTTGGCGCCGTCGGAGAGCAGGTGGAAGTGCCGCAGCACGAACACCACGGGAATGGGCAGGGTGGCCACGGCGATGAGGGTGACGAGGAGTGCCATGGCCCAGCCAGGGAAGTACAGGTAGCGCTCGGCAGCCTGGGGTGTGAAAGGGGCGAGGGCTGCCACTGGCACCGCGACCACCCCCCAGGAACCCAGGACCCTCTTCCTGCCCTCTTCCCAGCCCCACCATCCTGGCCAAGCACCAGCAAAGGTGGGGTCGTCAGGGGACGCTACTTGACTTAAGGTCACCCTGGTTGAGGGCCTGAGCCCGCTTCTACACCTGCAAAATGGCTGGGTAATTCCAGTCCGCAGACATGGAGAGCGAGTAGGGGTTAGAAGGACCGGACAAGCCCGCTAAACCTCCTGACCCTCAGTTTCCCCATTTGTGCTGGAGGGATAATGCCACCTCTCTCTCTCTCTGGGTTGCTGCAGAAGTTACAGGTCAGGTGCAAATCCCCTGGCTGGGCCTTGGCACTTCGAGTTGGCCTGTTAGGGTCTATTTCTTTTGCCTGTTGCGTGAAAAGAAAGATGCCAACGTCCCTGGGCTTGGGGGCCCCCACCCCCCACTCCTCACCTCCTCCTTGATCCAAGCGCTGTAGCCTGGGGGCGTGACCCCCAGCTGGATAATGCTGGCCGTGGTGAGCACAGCCATGCACAGTGGGGACACGAACTTCCACATGTAGAAATAGAAGCGGTAGGGCCGGAAGCCCAGCATGTCCGTCAGCTCCTGCATGAACCTGTGCGGTGCAGCAGAGGGCCCCACTGTTTGCACACCCACGGCACCTGCCCCTTCCCCCATAGCCACCTCCTCTAGGAAGCCTTCACTGCCCAGTCCCTTCCTCCTAGGCTCTTCTGTCCTTCACTTTCAAGGCTCCCGGTATATTATTCAGTGCCCAGTAGGTCCCTAGGGAGGCCTTGTCCTCTAACCTCCTAACTCCCCACCCAGGGAGAGGACACAGCCCAAACAACACACCCCCACAGGCCCACTGGTACTGGCCTCAGCCCCACACAACCGGCCTGGCTTCGACTCCCCCTGCTGGAAGAAAGGAAGAAATGCACACCCCTCGTATCCAAAGGCAGAACCCTGCCTGGGCCTCTAACCACTGGTCTGTGGGTGGAATTCTGGGAGGCCAGTAGGCTGTGTGCACGAATAGCATAAAAATCATCTTTACCTCCATCATACATAGCTGAAATCTTCTATTTCTTTCTTTCATAAATGCAAGTAATTACAGTAGCAGCAAATCTGCTAAATCACGGATCATTTTGTATTACAATTGTTGAAATGTGATACCTACAAACATCATTTATGTTCATCACTACTTCCAAATTGCCGTTGTTATTAGCCCCACAGCTACGTCATGCAACTGAATGCAATCAAAAGAAAGTACAATACATGGCTATCGTTGGTTTTAAACACTATTTTGCTATTTTCAACATAGTTTCTGATATAACCCTCTATGCTTTGCCTTATACATTTAAAAATAGTATTCTGAGATGGGGTACAGGGGCTTCACCAGATAGCAGAAGATCAGAGCCCCATCTAGCAGTCTCTTCCAACCCTGGCTAATCGTCCGACCCCTCCTAAACTCTCCCTGGAAGCAGAGGGCTGCAGCAGGCCCCGGGAGAACGCCGGAGCATCAGACCAAGTTCGGACATCAGGGGAGGGTTCTGCTGAGTGGGTGGAGGGAGAGAGTCTGGGGGCTTCCTAGGACAGATTTGTTCCTCATGCAGAAAAGGCCAGCAGGGCCTCCCTGGTGGCGGATCGGGTTAAGTCTCAACACTATGAAGCTATCCAGAGCCACTGCAGCACGAGTTCAATCCCTGGCCAGGGAGCTTCCCACATGGTGCAGCAGACCTCTCCTGCCTCGCCCACTGCTCCCCTCAGCAGTGTACTTCAGTAGATCCGCCTATTCTGCTCCCTGCTCTGTCTCTGTGAATCCTCTCACCCCCCCACCCACCGCACCTCTGGCCTGCACCCCAGCTCTTGTATGCATAAATAAGTAAATCTTTAAAAAAAAAAAAAAGGCCAGGGGCTGACAGCGGGTGTGCTTGCCCTGGGCTCAGGCCGGGGCACCCAATCTCTTCTAGGAGCTGAGTTCCCTCACCCAACTCAGCTCCAAACTTGGGGCTGGAGCCACACTTCGCCTCACACCCTGTGACTCAGGCTGCTGAAGACGATGAGTTTAAGGGCAGGTTAACTGCTTAACAGGCTCAGCTGAAGAAGCCCTGAGGTGCGATGGTCATTTGCCACGGTTCGGAGTGATGTCAGAACCCAGGCCCAGGAGACCTCTCCGCGGCCTGCCTCTCCCCAGCCAGCCGGTCCTGAGAGCCACGTCTGCCCTCTGAGGCTCAGTTTCCCTAATAATCTGCAAGGGCAGCTTTAGCTCTGACCTTCTGACCACCGTAAGCTCCTCTCCGCTCACGGGCAGCTCTGGGAACACGGGACTTTCCAGGGAGGGGCGACGGGACAGACGCTTCCCTGCCCCACGTGCCCCCATCCCCCTTACTTCTTGGTTCCGTAGATCCAGGCCACAGCGATGTTCTCCAGGATGACGATGACCGTGAGAGGTAGGGTGGCCGAGTAGTCATCAAACATGGTGACAAAGTAGTTCCCAGAGCGCTGGACGAACAACAGCCCCACGAAGAATGCAAAGACACAGCAGCCCACTACAGAGAGCCGGGAGGCCGGTGTGGGGGCAAAGGTGCAGGGTGGGCGGGGCCCAGGGGGTCTTGGGGGCACCCAGGCCCCTCCCATGGCCCCTCCCCCGCAGGCCTGCAGCCCACCCCCCAGCAGGCCCAGCCCCGCGGAGGGGCAGGCAGTCCACATGCTGAGGCTCTGAGCCGCTCTCCCGGGCAGGGAGCTTCCCAGGGTGGGGAAGGAGGCCACCCCGACTAGAGGTGACTCGGCAGGCCCGAGGGGAGAGGGCAGATGAACCCAGAAAGAGGCCTATCTGCCAGCTGCGGGCGGCCAGACTGCCACACAGCCTCTCCTCCCGCCGCGTGAGTGCCCTTCTCCCTGGCGCAGCCAGGCCCACCGAGTCCCAGACGGGGTGCGGGGTGGGGCCTCGGCACGGGGCTGTGAGTGACGCTCAGAAGCCAGTCCCAGTGAGAGCCACAGTCTGACCCTCGTCTCCAGGCCAGCCACGGGGCTCGTGGGCGCCGCCGGCAGGGTTACCTGTGAACATCTCCTTGGGCACCTTGAAGGTGTCGATGATGGGCGTGGTGATGCCCGCCATGGTCCCGATCATGCTCCCCAGGCCCAGGTTGATGAGCATCAGGAAGAAC
>PVIJ01001659.1:107299-118706 GCA_004024925.1 Scalopus aquaticus
CCGCCGCAGCGACATCCTGTCATTTTTGATCAGTGGGTCCTAAACTTGAGTGGACATCTGACCCGACTCCCCGGAGAATAAAACACCAGTTCAGAAGTCCCCCCTGTGGCACCTGGAATCTACAGCGGTACAAAGACCCCAGGTGGGGCCTCCCTGGTGGCGCAGCGGTTAAGCGCTGCGCTGTGGAGCTGTCAGCAGCGGCAGCGGCGACGCGAGCTCGGTGCCCGGCCGGGGAGATTCCCACATGGCCGGCAGACCTCTCCTGCCTCGCCCGCTGCTCCCCTCAGCAGTGTATTTCTGTCCATCTGTCTGTTCTGCTCCCCACTCTGCCTCTGGTGAGCCCTCTCACCGCCCCACGCCTCTGGCCTGTACCCCAGCTTGTATGCATAAATAAAGAAATCTTTAAAAAAAAAAAAAAAAAAAAACCAAAGACCCCAGGTGATTCATATGAAGATGCTCAAGATCCTCCTCCTCTAAGAAGTCTTCCTTGATTGTTCGAGCCACAACTGTGGCGGCTCTCAGCTCTGAAATCCAGGTCTTCATGGAGTAGCCTCAGCTACAGTTGCTCAGGGAACTCACATTACATCCTTTAAAAGCACCCATGCCTGGGTCTGCCCCCAGGGACAGTCTGGGGTCCCTCAGATCACTCTGGGGGTGAAGCTGGGGATTGAGGGTTTGAAAGCCCCAGATGACAGTGATGGGAGGCTATGCTTGAGAACCACTGCTTTAATTTAAGCTTGGGCTCCTGCTCACGGTGAAACTGACCACACATTGCCCACTGACACCACTTCTATGTTGTCCAGTAACGTCCAGGCGTCGTGAGGGACACCCCCCAACTGTGTGAGTGTAGGATTCTTGTCATGCGCATGTCCACAGCTGTACTGAAAAAACAGCCGCAATGCTAGTTACATGCGGAGGGCGGGGCCAGCCCCGTGAGAGTGGGAGGGGTCTCCCGGAAGAGCAGAGCCTTGCCGCGGCAGGGACCTGGGAAGAAGCCAGGGCAGGGGGTCCAGACTGGGCTGCTTGCTCTTGATCACATGGAAGAGGTCCTGGGGGGTGGGACACAGACCCCTCAGCTTGCTGGGCAAAGCGTGCCCAATGGAGCTGATCTTTAACACGGAGCTCAGACATCCGTGCCGGGAAAATGGCATCTTCCCTGGTCCCGCGCTGAGGGCAGGGTGGGCCCAGGCTGATGGGTGAGGCTCTGCCCCCGTGACCCTGGGCACCAGCCGGGGTTCCCAGGACCCTGGGGCGTCGCTCTCCTGGGACACCTTCTAGCAGAACAGCCACTGCGAGTTTCCAGTTGACAAACTCGGGCCTAGGCAACCAGGAGATGTCTGCATCCCCGGCCGTTCCCCAGGGCGGTGAGGGCGGGTGTGTGGCAGCCGTGGGACTGGGCAGAAGCATCAAGGGTGACCAGAGCATGGGGATTCGAACCAGGGCTCCCCGCTTACTAGCTCTGAGATCTTGACTGAGCCCCTGTGTACCAGCTATTCACCTGTAAGACAGGGGACAGGTAGGGCTGAAGGGCACAGGCAGCAAAGGGCAGACACTAATGCAGGACATTACTTCCTGGGTGCCACAGACAAGGCACGGTGCAGTCCAGCTCACAGATGAGACAGTCCCTGCAGACTCCTGCGATTTCTGCGACACGTGGGGCGGCCCATTTCTTCCCGGGACCCCGCTCCCTCTGGGCAGGAGCTCTGGCCGGTGCCTCTCGCCCGCTCCCACATGGCTCATCAAGGAGATGAAGGACTCCCCGTGGCTTTGTCAGGCCCACACCCGAGCTCCAGGCCACAGGCCCGGTCTGGGGCCCTGGACTGCCACGTCTGCCTGCCCACCTGTTCTGGAGAGGGCAGCCTGACCCACCTTGTCCAGCTCGTCCTCCAGAAGGCAGGGATCGAGGCCCAGGGCCGAGAACTGGTCCTCCTTCACCGTCATGATGACCTTGTACATCTCCGAGTAGTCCTTGGTGGTCAGGTGGGAGAAGTTGACGTGCGGAGGGATGAGGTCCCGGCTCAGGACGTTGGCGTTGAGGTATCTCAGGATTTTCTCAGCATTCCTGCAGCACGGAGGGGGAGGGCCAGGTGAAAAGGCAGAGGTGGGCAAGAGCCCAGAGGCCCCTCCCAGACATCCAGGGACAGGTGACCCTGTCCCATAGCCGGGGGCGGAGAGGGCCCCTCTGAGCCCCTCCCTCGGCCGGGGTGCCCGGGTCTGTCCATCCACAGCCCGCCTGCCCCTCCTGGGAGAAGAAAGGGCGGAGGAGAGATGCCACCTACTCGACCACACACTTCTCATTCATGATGTTGGCCTTGAAACCCAGGACAGCGAACACCACGAGGGTGGCCAGCACAGAGGTGAAGAAGTTGATGAAGGACACCAGGGCGGCATCGAAGTGGCAGTTGTTGTCCTGCTTGTTGTAGCTGGAGAAGGCGATGACGCCCCCGAAGCCCAGCCCCAGGGCGAAGAAGACCTGGGTGGCAGCCTCCCGCCACACCTGGGGGTCTAGCATCTTGTCCAGCTATGGGAGGGGGCGGGTAAGACAGGGGAAGAGACAGATGATGACTTTATTCACTTACATTGGGGTTCCCACGATCCCCCCCTTTCAGGCAGCTCAGCAAAATGGGGAAGAGCTATCACTGTGGGATGCAGGCAATCCCCCAGCTCCTCTTATCCCATTTCTCCATGTGGAAGACAGAGCAGCTGAGCAACTTCAGAGGATGGTTGTGAGGCCCAGGTAAGATAAAATAAATGCTACGTGTTTACATAGTAAGTTCTCGGTTAATGTTAACTGCTATCATTGCTCACCATGAAATTGTGATGCTAAGATCTCCAGGGTATTCGTGTACAGTGTATAGTACACAACTCCTGGGAGTGTCACTCATTTAGACTACAGTGTGAATGGTGGTGCTTAGAGTTGTGCTGTGTGTAACTTGCACAACAGTACAAAAGAACTGAGAACACCCATGTCTCCCTGACACCTCCTCCATCTCAAACCACAAGACACCATCTCCCTCCTGCCACTCCCTTCTCCCAGAAAAAAAAAGGCCAAACATTCATTCATATGCATCTATACACTCGAGGTCACAGAAGAATCCTCTCAAACCGACTTGAAACACAGAAACCAGACACTTTCTGAAGAGCAGCTGCCCCTACCTGACCCTCCCTTTGCCCTCAGAACTGACAGGACCCCAAATCCAAGCAGCATCAACATGGCCTGCACAATTCCAAGGTGTTTTCCACATCCGCTTGCCTTTCACTGTCTGTTCCTCAAAGCGAGTCAGAGAAGTCGCTGCCCCTGTGTGAGCCCCGTGTGGTCTGGCTGGGCTGGGCATCAGGGCTAGGCAGACCCAGTTCGAAACCCAGCTCCCTCTTTAAACAGCTGAGCGCTTAGGTGAGAGGCCTGCCTGTTTTTAAGAGCCTCCGCTTTCTCACTTGAAAAATGGAAACATGGGGGTTTAGGGTTTGGAGGAAAGAGCTGAGCTGGAGATAGGATTTGCGAGTAGCAATGCTTGTGGGCATAGTGAAAACAGGCGACATTCGGGGTCAAGATCTCCAAGTTGGGGCCTCCCTGGTGGCCTAGAGGTTAAGTCTCAGCGCAAAACCGCGAAGGCCCACCGTGAAGGCCTGAGTTCCATCCCCCGCCAGGGAGCTGACCCACATGGCACAGCAGACCTCCCCTGTCTTGCCTGCTGCCCCCCTCAGCAGTGTACTTCAGTAAATCCGCCTGTTCTGCTCCCCACTCTCTTGGTGAATCCTCTCACCCCCCTGCACCTCTGGCCTGCACCCTAGTTCTTCTACACAAAAATAAATAAATAAAATCTTTAAAATAAATCTCCAAGTTTAATGGAGGCTGGAAAGAAAGAGGATCTAATAAGGGAGGGTGAGAAGCAGTAGGAATGAGAGGAAAAGCCAGAGAGGGCTGGATTGTGGAGGCCACCAAGAAGGGAAGCCTGCCCAGAGCAGGAGGGGCCCCAGGCTCTCCAGCTGAAGACTCTACAGCAGGGTCCAGGAGGGTTAGTCAGGCCGCTCAGGGTGGGTGGGGGCCAGAAGCCAGCAGCAGGAAAGGGAGTTTGCGAAGCCAGAGGGAAAGAAACAGAGTGAAAGGAGAGCAGACCATTGCCCCCCAAATAAGTCTTTTTGGCATAAAGATTATTTTGAGCTGATTATTCTGAGAAACAGAAGTTCTGAAAACAGAGTAAAAGCTCCTCTTTCTTAAGGAAAATTTACATTGGACAACAGCTATTACCAGAGCTACTTTTTCTGAGAGATTTATTCACCTGAGATTGATCTGCCTGGCGGGGCTACCTTTGTTTATCAAACCATTTCCTCTGCTCACCCCAGCCCCTGACTGCCTTCCCTCTTTGCACCCCAGGTCCCTGCCCCTCCCCTTCGCTCAGGGTGGGGGAAAAGCCTCAACAATCTGCATCTCCTATCTTTAGGGGGCTCCTGCGCACATAATTTGTTTTCCCTGCCATTAATCTATCCTTTATTTACAAGGGGTCTTAGCCAAGAACCTAGAAAGGCAGAGGGAAAATTCTTTTTCCTTCCCTACAGAGGCAATGAGGATAAGGAATTCCTTGGGCCACTAGCCTTGTCAAGAGAGGAAGGAGAACCACAGTGCTGTGTCTGCAGGAGGGATAAAGACAGTGGAGGGCGGGCAGCTGTCTCCACGGGACACCCTTGAGGGCTCATCTGAGACAAGAGAGGAGGACAGGATGGGGAGGCTGCGGGCAGGTTTGCAAGGCTGACCCTTGAACAACTGCAGCGTCCTTATCATCACCCTTCTGTGTCCTCGGGTTTCCATTCCCAGGAGTCAACCAGGTTTGCTTGAATCCATGAATGCAGAACCATGGATAGAGAAAGAATCCATGTTTAAGCGGCCCTGGGCGGATCCAACCCATCTTGTCCAAGGGTCAATTGTGCATTTCTGTCTCCACTTCTGAGCCAGCTTTTGTCTTGCTGGCTTCAGTTTCCGAGGTAAAGCTGGAAGTGAAATCAGCTGCTGGAGGTGAGATGTGCAGGGAGGGGAGGTCAGGCGGAACTGGTTTTAAATGGTACAATGGGATACTAGTCAGCATTCGGAGAAGATAAACACATGCAATTTGCAGCGACATGGATGGAATTAGAAGGGATCATATTCAGTGAAATAAGCCAGAAAGAAAGAGAAAAATATTGAATGGTTTCACTTATAACAGGACTATAGGGCAACCAAATAGGAGAGAGACAATGGAGGGGGGGTGGAGAGGATAAGGGCACAAAATGGAGTAGAAAAGGACACAAGGGACCACGGAGATGGGTCACGGGTGAATTGGTCGTGGGTTACCAAAGGGGAATACAAAATGTAAAAGATATAAATAACAATAAAAATATATATATATATATTAAAATAAATAAATAAATAAATGGTCCTAGGGCAGCATCTAGAAGAGTGTAGGAACGAGCAGGGTTTTCCCACAGCGCCGGCGGCTGTGCTTGAAATGCCATCTTCTTTACAAAAGCACTTCCTCTGTCTCAAAGCTCTGGGGCTAGACTGCTTTGGAATTCAGACTTTCATTCTAATTTTATTTTGGGAAGGTAATATGGTGCATATGCCCATAATTACATAACACCCCCAGTGGGGGTCGGGGCAGCACCCTGTAATCAGACACATTAGTATTTTTGCAGCAGAAAATGAATATTCACACCAAGAGAACCAATAAAGATTATAAATAGCCTCACATCTGTTCAGGTCATTTTGACACCAAATGAGCTCTGGGAAAAAGGAAAAAAACAACAACTTGTTTTTCAGGACTATTTGGGTTTTTGTCTTGTGAATAAGGAAATAGGAGCCTATACGTGCTACTAATAGAAATTTGGAGATTACAGAAAAGGAGAACAACATAATCATACTCCACTGGGAAAGGACTTCTAGAACTCCCCTCTCCTGGGTTTTTTAAAATATGATCCTCTCCAGAAACGGGCAGAGGACTTACTCATGCCTGGAAGGCATACTGGTTTTTCTGATGTTTTAGATGTCAAACATGACAGTTCCACCAATCAGCTGGAAACCAGGACCAGTGGGAGGGTTCTGTGCAGTTGGATGAATTTCAACCAGAGAGAGGCACACGATTTTCAGAGAGGATGGGGTGAGCTGACTTGGCGCTGCTCACATTCCTTTCATGTTGAAAAATCTTTGATGGTTCCCCACTGCTACCAAACATTTTTCCATTCTGTTCTGAATTCTCTAAATGAATTTACTCTTCAAAAGCACCACTGTCTTTCAAACTTCTGGGTTTTGCTCAGGCTGTTCCCTCTGCTTGAAATTCCCTTCCTCCTACTTACTTTCGGGTCAATGCCTATGTATTTCCCTGAACTCAGTACAAACATCACCTCCTTTCTGAAGCTTTCCCTGACTGCTTCTGGCAGGGGTCCTGGGGCTCTCACCAAGGGTGCAGACAAAAACCCACATTACAGGCTAATGGGCCTAACTTCATTTCCACAGGCCCATCTGCTGCTCCCTTTTGCATAAGCCGTGCCTGGCACATGGCAGAGGAGGAAAGAGTGGGGGCAAGAGAGAGACAGACAGAAAGGCTGACCTGTGTCCTTGAAGACAGATGAGTGGGTGGCACCAGACGAGGGACTATGAAGGTGTACTGGTCTTTCAGTGCTAAGATGCCATCTTCTAGGACAGGAAGCTCCTGAGGCTTTTAAATGTCTATTTTCTGAAATGTAGCTATATTTTAGGGCTGGCTTCTTTTCCTTTTCTTCTGGTTTTTTGGGCGGCAATTTTTTTTCCTTTCTTCATCTATGGAAGTCACTATGAATGTTTTTACGAAAAGGTCTGAGCCATTTGTGAGACCCAAACACTTACCATCATTAGGATTTCCATCACTCCCTAAACCTAAAACCCAGACCTGGAAAAGCTGCTAGGTACAGGGAGACCAGGGTAAATTCCCAGGACCAAGTGTCAGAAATGGAGGCAGACACCCCAGGAAGGACACCAAACCCCTACTGTACCATCAGAGCTAGCCCTATAGCTTGGGGGATTTCTCCAAGAATGGGAGACTGCCTCACATGCAGTGACTCTGGGTGGAAACAAAATTGCTTGTAAAATACAATTATATCTCTTTGTTCTTTTTCCATTAAAAATATGGAATATTTATTATAAAATGGACAAAAGCGGAGAAGAGCGCCCTCATCCCCAAAACCCAGCTTTAAAAATGATCCATGCACGGCCAGTCCACTTCCTCCAAACCTCAGCATTCCCTACCCTCTTAAAGAATTTCGAAGAAAACTGTTGGGTCCAAATCTGTTATTAACAAGAGCTCCAGAAAAGCACCTAAAAATGCCAAAACTTGACCTTTGAGGAGAAAAGTGCCTGTGTCAATGGTTGCTGAGCTCGCCCCCATCCACCCTGCAGCCTGGAGCAGGCTCTCTTTCTAATGCAGATGACCACAGGTGCTCAGTGCCCACCTAGGGGGTAAACTGAGTCAGACACATCATCACTGAAGGCCTTTTGTTTTGTGATTTTAAAGGGGCTCCTTCAGGATTTCTGGGGTGATGGGGTGTGATTGCAGCAAGGTCCTGATCACAGTGTCAACAGAGAAGGAACCCCAGCCAGACCTCAGGAAGCCCCACTCCCTGCCCAGACAGCAGGATGTGACCTCAAGAGCGGTGGGAAATGGGCTTTCCCCACCAAGCACAAGCCTCGCACCCGCCTTGGGGTCCCCGCCTGAAACGGATGAGGACTGCCTGCATTTCCTTGGCACAATGGCTGAGTCACTTCCTCTCACAGGGAACAAGGTGTTTCACAGCACTTGACTCAGCAGCATGAAGATGCTTTTGGAATCTGCAAGCAGCTGCTGAGCCCAGCCTGCGCAGGCGTGACGTGAGCACACGCCCTTGCGTCTCAGTACCTGCTGGTGTGAGAGCCAGATGGGGCCGTGCGACACCAGATGGCACTGCAGCACAGGGCTCCCATTGCCCAAGAACAGTGTCACCTTCAGGAAGGTGAGAAGAATAATAGCTGACGCCCGCCAAGCTGGGGGCGCCAGGAGGCCTCCGTGCCCTCCTGAGGACGCTGAGAGGGAGCGACCGCGGCCTGCCCCACTTGCAGCTGAGGAAACCGAGGCCCTGAGAGACCAAGAAACTCCCCCCGTGACTGCTGCGCTAAGAGCTGGGGTCGGAACCGGAGCAGCTGATTCCCCAGTCCACCCTCTGGTAATAGGGCTGGGCAGCCCCCTCATTCTGCTCAAGAAGCCTGCCTCTGCTGTGGGAGCCAAGAAGTCACCCCAACTTTACCCCTGGGGTCCTGTTTCTCTTCTCTAAGGGTCAACCCACATCGTTGACCCTGTGACCTCTCTGGCGCACTGATCAGGGCGGCTTATCAAGACCCCAGAGGCGCAGAGCAGGGCGGATGCCCCCAGCTACTGCAGCTTGGGCTGCGCCCAGACCGGCTGGTTTTCATCTCGTAACAATTGTAGGTAATAGTCACATGACATATGGCTCAAAAGGCACAGAAGGGTCCACAAGGAAGGTCCTCCCATTCCAGCACCCCGTGCCCCTTCCCTAGACGGAGCCACACATCAGTGTCCAGTGAAATCAGGCACCTACCAGCAAATGCGCCTGCAGCAGGCCCCTGGCCCATGCCAGGCCCACGCCAGGCACCTGGGCTGACAGCTGAAGTTCACTTACACTGAGCCCCCACGCCCACAGCGCCCTAACCAAGGTCCAACCAGCTGACACGTGAGCTGGCTGAGTTCTTGAATGTGGGACCGATAGCAAAAAATCCGCATAAAAGTGGATCCTCGCACACAGGTCAGTCCCATGCTCAAGGGTCACTGTGCAGATTCACAGGCATATCACACGCGTGTCTGCGCACACACCTGGTGTGCGCTTCTCGCCTTTCTCCGCCACCATCCACACCGGGGTGTGGCCATCTGGGCACCACACCCAGGGATGCTGAGGGGCTGGACCAAGTTCTCCACACTCTGGGGCCACCACCCTTCCCCTGGCCTCCACGCTGCCTTTGCGTGCTACATGGGGGACCCCAGAGTCCAGGGCTCCTGGCAAGCTGCCCCCTCTGACCTGCGCACTCACACTGGGGCTGGCCCTCACTCCCAGGACTATGGGCTGTCCTGCGCCCGACGTCACCTGGGGCCGGCAGGGTCTGTCCCTTGCCCCGACTCAAGCCTCACCCCTCCCTGCCGCCGCCCGTCCCCCCACTCAACAAAATCAGCAAAACCCCCACCTCCGCACCCCTGCCTGGTCCTTCCCTTCCCCTTCCTGCTCCGCTCGGCGACTCCCAGCCGGGCATATTGGAGTCCCCCAGGGAGCTCTCATGAGCTGCTGCCATCCGGGAGCCACACCCAGGGGTGCTGACACCTGTGCTCGCTTGACTCGGGTTCGTCGGGGAGGGGGTCCCCCTGTGCCCACAGCTCCCAGGTGACCCTGATGTGCAGGGAAGGCCCCGCTTCCCCTGCAGCCCTGCCACCTGCAGGCTGCTTCCTCACATGGCCTCGGACCGCGGGCCAGAGGCTGCCTGTCCCTCCAGCCTTGTCTCGCTGCCACCCTCTTTCCAGCCACTGCTGTCATCATTCCAGGCGAGTCCAGCGTCTCCGTGGTCATCCCTTCCGACAGCCTGCCGCTTGGCCTCTGCCCCCTCCTGCCCGCTCCTGGGGGTGCGCGGGGCCTTTGTCATAATGGCCACGCTCCTACTAAAACCGCGGGGTGCTGGGCCCCGCATTCCAAAGCACCCATCTTTCCAGCTCGCTGCCTCTAGTTATCTTGACTCCTAAAGTTCTTCAACCCATTGGAACCCGAGTCCTTAGCCCGCCTCCCTTTCAGTACCCCTCACGGGGTTCACACCCTAACTCCCCTTCCTGAGCAGCTTGGTCAGTGGCCGATCCCGGCCTCTCTCACTTCCATGTTTCACAAACTCCTAACCCCAGGGAGGCCCCCGCCATCTACCCTGGGACTAATCCCACGACGCTTGCCTCAGGCCCTGGCACAAGGCATTTAACCTCTCTGCCCTCAGTGTCCCCACGTATAAAGGGTCCTAAGAATCACGCCCACGTTACAGTTAAAGGGTGTCAGCAGACACAGGTGTGTCTGTGCCTGGCTCTTCATCTGTTCCCTCCACTGCGAAACCCGAGTTGGTGTTCAGTGCCTCGCCGATCGTTGCCCGCTCTCACCTGCTCTCAACAGCCTGCTCTCTAGTATATGAAAAGCTGCCCCCGGGGCACCCGCACCCCCGGCCCCCTCCCTCCCGCCAGCCCCTCTGCTGCTCCCATCACGGGTCCATCTCCATCGGGTCCCCTCCTCCAGCCTCCTTATTCTCCGCTGCTGGCCTCGCTCACAGAGCACAGTGACACCATCAGAAGACAACCCCCAAACGAGAGGCTCCTCCCCAGCCTCTCAGGTGCCAATACCTGTGCCCATCTCTGCCCTGTGGGGATGCTGCCTGCTCCAAGCTGAGACCAACTCCATTTGGGGGACTGGTTCCATCTCTCCTGATATTCAAGGACTTTGCCCCCACCCACCCCTCAACACTAATTTCCTTCTCTTTATTGGATTTTTTTAAGCGGACAAGTCAATAATTTTTAGTCTATCACAGAAGCGTGCAGCCATTAGCACAACTGATTTTAGAACATCTGCATCACCCAGAAAAGAAAGCTTGTACCCATGAATAGTCACTCCCCACTTTGCCACCAATCTCCCCACAAGCCCAGCCTTCAGCAACCACAAACCTCGTTCTGCCTCTCCAGATTCACCTATTCTGGACATTGTGAATAAATGGAATCATACAACGTGTGGTCTTCTGTGACTGGCTCCTCTCTCGGCTGAATGTCTTCAAGTAGCACCCACGCTGTCACACGTATGCTGCTTTATTCCTTTTTATGGCCAAGTAATATTCTACTGGAAGAACACACCACCCTTTATTTTTCTATCCATCAGCTAATGGTCATTGGAGTTGTTTCTATTTTTTGACAACTGATGAGTCATGCAGGAACACTGGTGTGCAAGTTTTTGTGTGGACATATGTCTTCAGTTCTCTTGGACGTGTGCCTAGAAGTGGAACTGCTGGCTCTTATGCTAACTCTGTCCAACCTTTGGAGGAACTGCCAGACTGTTCTCTAAATCAGCTGCAACATTTTACATTCCCACCAGCAGTGTACGAAGGATTATTTTTATCATCATCTATATTCTGAAATAATGACCTTTCTTCCAAGGCCCTCTCCAGCTCCCGCTCCATTTCTCATTTCAGTGCTCCCCTTGATAGCAAAACTCCTGGAAAATAATGGTCTCTGTTATTTACCTCCAACTCCTGACCTCCCATCTGTCCTTGAACTCATTACTATTAGACTTTGTCACCAGCACTCCCAAAACAACACCTGCCCAGGCTACTAATGACCCCACTACTGCC
>PVIJ01001659.1:118806-189657 GCA_004024925.1 Scalopus aquaticus
TCTCTCTCTCTCTCTCCCCCTTCCCCCTCCTCCCTTCCCACCTCCTCCCCCTGCCTCCTTCCCTCCTCCCTTCCTCTCTCCTCTCTCATCCCCCCTTCCTCATTGATTACCCCTCCCTGTGTTCTGAACACAGACCCCAATGCTGAGTCCTCTCCTCTGTCCACCTTCACGCTCCAGGTGTCCGTCACCAAGTCCACAGCTTTAAATTCTCCAAGAGCCCCAAATGTCTGGGGATCAGCCTCCACTCACCCGCAGACTCATCTATCCAGCCACACTCAACATCTCCACTCAGATGTCTAGTAGTCATTTGAGTCCTGCGATGTTTAACGTTCCTCGCCAAACCTGTTCCTCCCACTGTCTTTGTCCATCTCCACAAATGTCAACTCCATCCTTCCAGCTGCTCAGGCAAAAGACCACAGCGTCACCTTCACCCCTCACTTTCCTCACACCTCACATCCAATTCAACAACCAGTGCCGCTGACGCTGCTTTCACAAGGGCTCGGTGTGGCGCTGCGTGGCTTCCCTGCCACCCCCTGGGCACCAAGCGCAGCCACCTCTACCTGGACGAATTCAGGAACTTCAGACCTGGTCCCCGTCTTCCCTCGCCTCCTCAGACTCTCTCGAGCAGCCAGAGCGGTCCTTCAAGATGAAGTCAGATCATTTCACTTCTCTGCTTAGAACTTTCCAGCATTTCCCATTTCACCCACAGGAAACACCGAAGTCCTTACCTGGCCTGCAAGGCCCTTCTGATCTGGCTGCCCTTTCAGCTTGGACCACACCTCCGCTCCCTCCCGTGCCAGCCATACCAGCCTGCAGAGTGCGCCAGCCATGCCTGCCCGAGGCCTTTCTGCTGCCCGTGCCTCTGTCCAACACGGGCTGCTCCCCACCCTACAGATCTTCACGCAGGGGTCACTTGGTCAATGAGGCCTTCCTTGCACATGCTCCCTGAAGCAATCCCTCTCCCCAGAGCCCCTAATTCAGCTTTCTTTGCTTTATTCTTCTCTTTAGCAATGCCATCCAAGAACTCCTTCCTCCTGTATGGTCTCTCCCCCTGCACTGACATGTAGGCTCCAGTGGGCGGGGAAGTGTGTCTGCTTTGTTCACTGCTGAATCCCAGGACCCACAACAGTGCCCCAAACACAGCAGGCATTGCACAAACCTTGGTCAAATGAGGAAATAAATCAATGATAGGTTCTTTCAATCTTTGGCTATTATTATTATTATTATTTTAAAGATTTATTTTTTATTTATACATACAAGCTGGGGTACAGGCCAGAGGCGTGGGGCGGCGAGAGGGTTCACCAGAGACAGAGCGGGTAGCAGAACTGGCAGATCAGAAATACACTGCTGAGGGGAGCAGCGGGCAAGGCAGGAGAGGTCTGCTGCACCATGTGGGATTCTCCCCGGCTGGGCGTCGAACTCGCGTCGCGCCGCTGCCGACAGCTCCACAGCACAGCGTTTAACCACTGCGCCACCGGGGAGGCCCAATCTTTGGCTATTATAACAAGTATTGTCATGACCAAAATTTGCACAAGTGAATACATCTATGGGAAATATCTAGAAGTGGAATTGCTGGGCCAAAGGACACAAAGAGTTATGACTTTGATAAACATTTTCTGGAAATTTTGGTAGTTAGAACACCTACCATAATCCACCTTACATTGAGCAAGTTGCACGATTAATTGCATGGTACTCTTTGCCGGCTCCAGTTTTGTAATTGAATGGCAAAGTAATCAGGAGAGAAAGTATCCAAGGAACTCAAGAAATTCATTAGCTATGTGCCAGACATACAGCTGTCCCAGCAAAGATGCTAGTGGGTCATCACGATATCCCAGCCATGCTGCATTCATCACACCCAGTAACTGCCTGAGGTACCAACAGAGTCCAGGCCCTAAGACTTGGGTTGTTGTTTTTTTTTTTTAAAGATTTATTTATTTATGCATAATACAAGCTGGGGTGTAGGCCAAAGGTGCAGGGGTGAGAAGATTCACCAGAGACAGAGATGGGAGTAGAACAGGCGGATTGACCAAAGTACACTGCTGAGGGGAGCAGTGGGCGAGACAGAAGAGGTCTTTCACCATGTGGGAAGGCTCCCTGGCTGGGTATTAAACTCGTGCTGCAGTGGCTGTGGAGAGCTTCATAGTGCTGCACTTAGCCCGCTGCGCCACCAGGGAGGTCCCTAGACTTGGGTTATTTTTGATGTTGACTTTATAGGAGGGTACTAGAGCTATCAATATTGATAAATCCATCCATCCATCCATCAATCTATCAATATTGATAAATCTCAAAAAACAGCAATGAGCAAAAATAAAGGCAAGTTGCAGAGGGTTGTAGGTAATATAATGCCATTTATGTAAAGTTTGAAAGTACACAAACATGCTACATATTGTTTGTGGGTACAAAATATGTATTACAAATTTTTAAAAATATATTACTAGCAGGATAAATACCACATTCAGAATAATGGTAATCTTTGGGAAGGGAAGGGCATGGGCATAAAATACTGTTATGGTCTCTATAATATTTTATCTATTGAAAATGCTTATTGTACGGGCCTCCCTGGTGGCTCAGCGGTTAAGTGCTGCACTGTGGAGCAGTTGGCAGGGGTGACGCGAGTTCAACACCCGGCTGGGGAGATTCCCACATGGCGCAGCAGACCTCTCCTGCCTCCCAGCTGCTCCACTCAGCAGTGTATTTCCACCGTTCTGCCTGTTCTGCTCCCCACTCTGTCTCTGGTGAACCCTCTCGATGCCCCACACCTCTGGCCTGTACCCCAGCTTGTATGCATAAATAAATAAATCTTTAAAATATATAATAAAAAATAAAAATGCTTATTGTGCTATTCCACACATGTGTTTATATGCCTAAGAAAATTCATAATTAAAAAAGATGTTTTACAGAGTGTCTGAGCCAAGCAGGGAGCAGTGCGTGCTGGGACGGGCAGCAGATCTGACACACGGGGCCCACTGCTCCTGACTCCTGGTCACCCAGAGACCCGCGTGACTCTCTGTGCTTAAGAACTTCTCCAGCATAAATAACTCCTCACAGAGTTCAGTCAAGCCTGGCTGGGACGCTCCAGTGAGCACATCAGACTCATCATGATTACAGAAGTACAGTTGAAGTCATTCATCAAAACAATTGGCTTTTCGTGGCCATTTCCCCCCCCGCTGCCAAGAAGCCCCCTTGCATTTTTTTCCTTTCTTGTCTGGCATCACATGTTCACCGCCCAAAACCACCGAGGCTCAGAATCACACTGGTGGCTGGGGAGACTCACAAGTGCTTCCTCAAGTGGACCTTCATGGCTGTTCTCTAGAAACCTCAGACATCATTTCCAAGAACACTGAGGGCTAATTTATGCCCCACAGGTGACTATGGAGTCATGTGTCTCCTGCCTGTTGCCGTACCCCAAGTATTAGCAGCTGGTCACAGCTGCAGAGCAGGGGAGTCAGGAGGAAGTGGGGACTTCAACACCCACCAGATCTGCATTGTTCTTCCTGTGTCAGCGGGATGCACTTCCTGTGTGAACCCTGACCCGTGCGGGCCCTTGCGTGGACCTGTGAGCATGTGTGCTGGGTGGCGTGAGCAGCAGGGTGGGGGTCTCAGCCTGGTCTGGCAGGGGTCTTGCTCGTGCCATGGGCTGGTGCCTTATCAGGCCCCTGGTGGTTGATCGGCTGGCATTTGGTGGCAGACCCCAGCCTGCTCAGCTAGAGTTGTTAGTGTACATTGCTGGAAGCAGCCTCAGAGCATGCCAACCTGCACTGGAAATTATTATTCCACAGCTGGTGCAGGCCAGCTGGGCCCAGTGGTCTGAAGGGGACTAGAGCAGCAAGGCCACATGATGGGCAGAGACCACCGTTTGGAAACAGGTTATCTTCAGGACATCTGTGCCTCTGCTGCTGCCCTGTGGGATGTGCCAAGGTATCCTGCCCATAAATCACCCAAGGGATGGAGAGAAGGCACAGATGGATTTGGTAAGGGTAAAATCACCCTCCAGGTGGTCTATGATCTTTAATAATAGTGACCTTGTTCCCTTGATTTGGGTACAAGTCATTTTCCTGGTTCCTGTTCCCACAGATGCACCCATGAAATCTCCCAGCACTCCCTGACCCCGCCCTGCTCCTGCTGCCCCCCCCAGCCAAACCTGACTTCCCACCACTGCTTTGAGCAGGCCCTGCCCTTCTCCGTCCTGCTCATTCAGTTCCTTCCGGCTGCTCGCTCACCCCACCTGCTCCCTCAGGTTCATTTCCGACGTCATCTCCTCCCTATCATGTCTTCTGATTGAACCAAAATTGAGGCGCCGTCCCTCTCCTGGGAACCTTGAGGCCAGGACTCACCCGCGTGTCTCCCATGCACCCCTCCAGGGCCTGATGCCCAGCAGGTGTGCAAGAAGCTGACTTGCCCAGCGGGGTGGTCGGTGTCCCCAGGGCAGGAGCCGGGACCTCACCTTGGGCGTGAACATGTGCAGGATGCCGTCAACAGCCCCTCGCAGCAGCAGCCCCCGGACCAGGAAGCAGGCCAGCACCACGTAGGGGAAGAGGGAGCTGAAGTACATCACCTGCAGAGAGGATGGGACGCGTGAGGCCGGGCCCTCTTGCAACTGGCATCCCCCTCCCTGCGCACAGCTGGGGCACATGAGCCTCCTCTGATGGCAGCGGAAAGCAGAGCCCTGGACCGCTGGGCGCCGGCCAACCCCACCGCATGCCTGGCCTGGAGCCAAGGCAGAAGCAGGCACACAGACAAGCTGGAGTCAGCGCGGCTGAGCCTGAGGCTGTTTCCCCCTTTCAAGGGCTGGTGCGTCTGAACCCGCAGCCTCCCCAGCCCCAAGGGCCGCCAAGGGGGCCAGCAGCCTTTGCGCTCTCCTCCTCATTTTTCACGTTTCATGCCCGCTTTTCTGTCCCTGACTCCAGTGCCCCCCCCCCCCCTCCGGGATCTCGCGGACCTCAGAGCTCCTTTGGCAGAAGCATCGGGAGGTTCTAGACATGACTCCCAGGCAAAACGTCAGAGGCCCGGTCTCTGTTCACACCCCGGGTGCTGTTTTGTAGCCCATGTGCCTGGCACAAAGCATCCACAAAGACATTCAGAATGTCAGTGGCACTGAAACAAAGCAAGAGGGCTTTTTGGACAGGATGGTGCAAAGGTTAAGAGCCTGCTGGTCCAGCGCTGGGCCACCTGGTCCCGTCTCCTGCTGGCAGCTGTGATGGGCTGCCGCCTGACCGCAGCAGGCTTTCGTTGCCTCGTCCACAAACTGGGCATAATAATCCTTAACTCATCAGCTTGCTGTGGACCCAGTGTGTTCCTCCACGTGGCCGTGCCTAATAAGTACCACAAAGTGTCAGCTGCTATTTTAGCCCCATGAGAGGGAGGAGGTAGCTGAGACCAGCTACCGGCCCAGGGCTTAGCTTCCTGGCTCAGCAAGTCTGGTGAAGACGCAGAGCCTCAGCCGGATAGCCAGGGCTCTTGCTCCAGTTCTGGGGCTGACCGGCTGTGTGACCTCAGGTGAGGCACCTTGCCCTCTCTGGGCCTGTAAGACAGGTGGAATCGTTACAGGAGCTCTGGTGGCACTCCCAGCCCCAGCAGTCCACACCCATGGATATGTGACAGAAAAGGCCCTATTTGAAGAGAATCTGAACTGCTAAGTAAAGGTGTGGGGGGATTGGCTGCTCTGCACCCTCAGAGGCAGGTACAGAGGCCTTTGGCCTCTGAGGTCCCTTTGCTCACAGCACCTACCTGTGACAGAGAGGGCACGAAGCCTTGTGGCTGGAGTGGAGTAAGCTGCTGGTTTTCGCCAAAAACTGCTCAGAGCAGGCCGTTCTGGGGTTTTGCTTGGGAACCAGAGGGGCCTGGATCTAACTTTCCTTCTCTTTAAAGTGTGCATAGCAGGCCTGAGCTGTTCCTGCATGGAGCTGGCTGGGGTTACAGCCAGGCCTCCCACAAACCCACTCCTGTTCCACCCCTGGTGCACAGGGAAGAATACAGCATGCAGCAGGGACCCAAAGAAGCCCGCGTGGGGGAGCTCAGAGTTCTCATCCCCCTACCCTCTAAGCTTTTGTGCTGACCCCTGTGTGGGTCTGGGTGTCCCCAGCTCACCTTCCCCGAAGACTGGATGCCTTTGACGACGGCCATGCCCACAATGCTCCAGGCCACAAGGAGGCACAGGGTCATCTTCCAGTTGAGGCCCCCGCTCTCCGAGATGGAGTTGGAGATGTCCAAGGCCTCTCGGTACCAGAAGTAGGTGGTGGCTGAGCTCTTCTCACACTCTGCTTCCACCACTGGAGTGACAGCAAAGGCCACAGGCCTCAGGGCGCCTCCTCTGCTGGACCCCGCCCGGGTGGCAGGGGCTGAGGGGCAGCTGAGAGCGGGTTACAGGGAGGGGCTGTGCTCGCTCTGGGCGAGCCACCACCTAGCAGATGCCAAGGACCCCGGGCTCCTGATGGGCCCCAGGAGATTCCAGGGCACAATGAGCTGATGAAGTCCCACCCCAGACCGCCCACAGAGAGCAGGACGGGCTGGGCGGAACTGCTCTGAAGACCGTCCAAAGTTCCTTGGAAAAGTTCCTGAGCTGGGAACTGGAGACTCTGATTCCCACCCCAGATGCTTGACCAAATCAGTGGTGTGACTACGGGAATTTGCTTCTGGGCCTCACTTTACCCATCTGTGGGGTGAGATGAACATCCAGCCCTTTATATTGATAGATACAGGACATATGCTTCCAGACAGGACGGTGTTAGAGCAGCAGGGAGGGCAGCTGAGAACAACTGAACAAAAGTCACATTTACCTGCTCACTGTTTCATTCACTTCCCTTAAGAGCCCGGTGGGGCAGACAGGAGCAAGAGACCGTCGTGAGGGGAGCAAGGTCAGAGCGGCAGTGGCTGCACCAAGGTGACATGGCAGCCTGTGCCCGAGCCTCTCGGGCTCCTTGGACTCCTTCCTGGGATGGGGCTGGCTGGGACCCCCGCCGGGCCCTCAAGGGGGCCATACTTGCCTGCCACGGTCCCATTCCTGACAACGGGACATTCACTCCAGGGCAGTGGGTACTGGAAGGACTTGAAGAAGTAGAAGATGCTCCACCCAATGATCACGTTGTAATACAGGCCGACAAAGAGGCAGACCTGGGGATGGGGGTCCACGGGAGGGAGGGTCAAGGAGGCTGTGGGTACCCCACCCCGCCCCCAACCGAGGCTGCTGCAAACACAGCACAGGGCTTGGAGCTGGGGTGGGAGTGGGCCTCCCCCACCCTCCCTTCATCTGGTATTCAGGGAATCCACAAAGGAATGTCTCAGATACTAAAGTTCTCTCCTTCAAGCAATAAACTCTTAAAATGTTAATCCTTTCCAGTCTGAAATGCTAGGACACTTAAAGCATTTCCCCATCATTTCCTGACGACTCAGGATTGCAATTCTAGAATTGCCCCCCAGAACTAAGGAGGCAGGGACTGCTTTGGACCCCCGACTGCTGGATGGTCCTTATTGGTTCCCCATGCCCTCCTTTTCTCTCGGGACGCCCCTCTCTCTTTGGTTCTGTCAGCAGCCTGTCTCCAGAAAGATGTCACGTCTCATCATTTGGAAACATGATAACTGACTAGCCCTGGTGGAATTAGATTTAAAATAGGAGTGCGTGAAATCTGACTGAGGGCCCGAGGTTTCTTTAACAGCAATAATTTTCCGTGCAGGGATTTACTGCCTCCACTCTGGATGTTTCGAGACCCTTCTATCTCCAGGGGCAGGGCTATGTTAGGGCCCATGGCAAGATGTTCAGTGTGAGTCCTTTGCTTCAATTTCCCTGGAGCCCCAACAGGCAGGCACAGACACTCCTGCAGCCTGCCTTACGGGGAGTAGAGAGAGACGCCCACTTCCTTTCCTGGGGTGCTTCCCATCCCAGAGGAGACGAACTCACACGCGGGTGATGCCCCGCCAGGACCAGCAGACTGCTGTGCTCAGCCGTGTCCCCCGTGTGGAGGGCCGAGCACATTGCTGCTCAGACCCTCCCCCACGCCCTGCCTGAGCCAGGTTCAGGCTGGCCCTGCTGCCCGCCCGCCCGAGTCTGCAGCTCCTCCCAGAAGTAGCTTCCAGTTTGCATCCCAGGTGTAGCCATGGGCACCGGCAGTTTCTCTCTTAAAGGAGGCTCAGGTTCTGCACCCAGAACGCTACTCCTGGCTTCATCTGTGGCCCCATGGATGAGCCTGAAGGCCTCACAAAGATGCCCATGCAGGTCAGGGGGTTCCCCTGTCTCCCACTGGTCTAGAGCCTCACCCCTACTGTGTGGCCTTGGGTTCCTGTCTCAGTCCTTCCCCAACTCTGCTCACAGGGACAGCAAAATGACAAAACGACCCGGGACCCTCAAGCTCCAGGGCTGCCTTTTCCTGTGCCCCCCATTGCCAGTGAAAACCCTCTTTAACCAAAGCAAGGGGCAGAGCCTCTTCATGGAGGCCTGGAGAGCCAACAGGCTGGTGAGCGGAGCGGGGACCAGGGTGGCGCGTGTGTCCCAACCGCGCTGCTGCTGAGACATCGCCGGTCCGTCCTTGTGAACATGCCCCAGCGTTTCCTCCTTAGCAACAATCCAGATATTACAGCCTGCTTCGGGGGTGCTGCCAATTCTCAGCTTAGAAAATATGTGGTGCTGAGATACCAGCCGGAAGTAATGCTTACTTGAGGGCCCCCCTCCCCGCCCTTGACCTGGTCCAGGATTCTTTGATCCCTGCACCAGCCTTCCCAGCATCCAAGAGTGGCCCATCGCCCTCCTGGCTAGTGCCCAAGTCAGCCCCAGACTCACTATACAGCTGGAGAAGCCGATGCCCCCCAGGCGGGGGCACACGTAGTGCCACACGCCAATGCTGCCGCGGCGGATCCTCTGGCCCACAGCCAGCTCCAGGAAGAAGAGGGGGATCCCGATGATGATCAGCAGCACCAGGTAGGGCACCAGATAGGCACCTGGGAAGAAGAGAGGGATGTCAGAGGGAGCCAAGCCTGGCACCAGAGTCAGAGAGGGGTATCCTCAGATTTGACCACATCACTCATCACCCTCGAACTGCCACCAGTCCTGTGTCCCTTCAGGAATGGTCAGCTCATCTGGGTGGCCACATGTACCAGCCAACCTGACCGGAAGTGCTAAGTGAGGACCCAGATGTGTGCCAACTACTCCCACTCACAAGGACAGACTGAGAGACGGACAGCCACCACTGCCTCCCAGGAATTCACGTGCCGAGTCGCACGCAGACACACTCATCTCGTGCTGCACTCTACATGCCTGCTCACTCTTCTTCCTGCCCACAGAGAAGCTCCCCTCACCCCAACGGAGTGGGTCCCTGCTCACTCTGCCCCCCAGCCCACCCCAGGCACAGACCCCGGCACAGCCCTCCTCGAGTCTGAATTAGATGCTGACGCAGCAGACCGGGCAGCTCTAGGGGAAAGAGCCTGGATGCTCTCCAAGAAGAGAGGGACCGGCCAGCATCGCCATTCATCCACAGCTAATTGAGGGGAACGGGAGAGAAATTAGCAGTTCAGGAAAGCGTAACCTGGAGGATCATAGAGAAAAGAACAGATCTCGCCAAAGATTCCAGATGATGAATTGAAGGCACAGTCCCAGGCCTCACTGCAGACGCCACCTCGATATGCCAAGTGACAGGGCATTTAGCAGGAGAATTAAAACCGTGTCTGGACACAGACGGGTGCTCCCGCCGAGGGCTGTGCCAAGCACCTAGTGCTGTTAGCAATGTTGTCGGCAAGCCCTGCCTGTCTGTCAAATGGTGTCAAGCCAGCCCCAGCCACCAGCACCCCCAGATGGCCTCCTAGCACCCCCAGACCAAGCCTTGAAAGCTGGGACTCTCCAGAAGCCCCCCAGCCACATTGCTCTGCCCTCTGTAGCATGACCTCCCCCCTGCTTCCTAACGTAAAGCTCCCAGTCTGGAGGCCCCAACTCCCACAAGCAATGTCAGAGCACGTTGTGTATACACACAGCCACACACAAACGTCACACAGCACCCACAGAGCACACGCATCCTGGGGGCAGGGCGGGTCCAAAGAAGTGAATCAGGAACTGCCTCTAGGGCAGTGCATGGAACCTTCTACAACAGCATCAAGGTCATTAACACACATGCACAGGCCCCCATAAATTCAAGACTTCAATCAGCTTCCCAGCAAGGCGCTACAGGCCTGAGATGCCTGGTCTGTCTTCCAGCCTCTTTTGTCTCTTGAGCTCAGGCTCAGGAGTGGACGAGGAGGAAGCAATGGACAGGCAGGTGAAGGCCACAGCCCGACTGGTTTGGGATTCCGCCTGCGTGGCTTTGGGTGGGGCAAGATGTGGAGGCGGATTTCCAGGTGTCAGAGAAGCTGGGTAGTATCTCCCATGGAGGTATCTCTCCTCTCCCCAAAGACCCCGGGAGCCACACCTCAGGGGGCCCCCAAGGCACCCACCTGACTTTGGCTCCCCACCCTTCCCAAGTTAAGCTGATTACAGTGTGGGACAGGGGACCGTGGTCTGCTCTGAAGAAGTCTTAATTAATCAGAGGTGCTTTTTCACCCCTTATTGAAATCATTTGGAAAGGCTTCCTCTTCCACTTTCGGAAATTCAGCTTGGGGACCCAACTTGGACGCCCACATCGCTGAGGTCTGAGCAGTCTGCCTCGGTCTATGCTGTGAGTCTTGCTTCTGCAAACCCTGAGGCTATCCCTGGGCTTTGGAAGACCACCTTGGCCTCAGACTATTTGATGGGTACTGAGTAGGGGTTAGGACCCCGTGCCCCCTGGGCTGGAATCCTGACTGCCGCTTTCAAGCTGTATGATTGGGCAAGTGATTTGATCTCTCTGTATTGCTGTTTTGTCATTCATGTAAAGCGGATGAAAATAGGAGGTAGGACCATATGAAATTGCTGACTGACTTACCAAAAGGGTCATTTCATGTTCTTCATGGCTTCAGGGCCATTCTGAGGGTTAAATAAGTTACTTGCCCATAGCAGGGACGCAGTGAACATTTGCCTCTTTCTCAAAAAATAAATAGGAAAAAAAAAAAAAAAGCAAGTGGAGAGAATGGAGAGTAAAGAAACTGCCAGTATCTGCTGGAGCTAAGCAGAGCGCCTGGGCTCCCATCAGGGTTAAGCAAAGTGTGACAGGGTCACCTGCAACTCAAACCGCAGAATTTGGACACTCACACCAAATAGCTGTCTCCCGCCAGCAATCACTTCCCTTCTTCCCAAAAAACACATTTAAAATGACTTATTGGAAAGCCCACAAAACACAGGAGAGGTGAAGGCAGAGATTAAAGGGGATTTGGGCATCAGAGAGGATGGAAAAATAAAGGCAGAAACATGGAATGGAGAGCTCAGAATCCCAGAGCTGACAAGGCTTTCTTCTGGGGGCTGTTCGTGATGTCTGGTGCCACGCAGACTGTCTGGCAACCCTGTGAACCGGCAGACTTCGGCGGTTCCCGGGCCCTGTGAACACGGCCCGGGAGTGCAGGGGCAAGAGAGGGGCTCTGCGATCCAGCACTGGTACCCAGGCTCGTCTTCAGGCTCATCTAAGTCACAAAGAGGGTCCCAGCTAGAGCCCCTAAACTGGGCATGCGAAACTGTCTTGGGGGCCTCTGAGCTCTGCTCTATCGTACAGCACGCAAGGAAACCTCACTCATGTTTGTGTCTTTGCTTTGGGCTGGTCTTAAGTGAACCCAGTGACCTGGGCCTGGCCATGCTATCCAGACAAAAGCTCTGATAGGCACTTATTTATTGGGCGAAAGAAATATTTCAAAGCTGTGCTGTGCTGGAAAGACGAGAGCCTCGGATCTAATTCTATCTGCAGGCCTGAGTGAGTGTTCGCACTCCCCGCCTTCCAGTAGAAACTGCAAAGGGGGAAAGCCTCCAGTTAGTCTCTTTTCAAGCAGAGAGAGAGTGTCCCAGAGACAGTGTGTTAGAGAGGAGGGAGTCTCCCCAACAGGACTGTCCCTCCGGGCGAGGTTCCAGGGCAGCAAGAGTCCCCGGAGCAGGGAGGCAAGGAGCTGGGTGACATACCTTCCAAGCAGTGGCTGTGCCTGAGCTGCGGCAAGGCGACCCCGAGGCCTGGCACGCAGGAGCGCAGAAGCTCTCCCCTGGCTCAGATCTCATCCGCAGGCCCAGAGGTCTCAGCTTGTAAACTGGAGGTTTTTAGTTTATTGGGTTTTTCTTTGTTTTTGAATTCTATTAAATCCACCCCCCCTGGTTTCAAAGCAGTTTGTCTTTGGAACATTCCAGCCTCCCTTGGTGGCGCTAGGGGAATAAGGCCTGGGGGCTGGAAGTGGGGAGTAGAAGAGGTTTGATAGCAGGGGATTCCTCTGGGGGGTTCAAACTCAGGGGGCAGAGTGTGGGCCCTTCCTCCCTGGGAGGCCAGGGAGTGGTGATAAGGGCTCAGGGCTGGGGCCAGCTTCCCAGATTCATCCATATGGAACTGGTGCTTTGGTTATTCCAAGATGCTCAAATATCAGCGGTTTTATGTGTTTCCAACTAATATCCGGTGAGTGCCTAGAACAGTGCCCAGCACCTGGCAAGCACTGCGTAATGGGGACCTGGTGGCCCTGCACTGGGCAGGGACAAGCATTCCATATGTAAAGCTCATTTAATCCTTCCCACTCTGGGAGGCAGGAACTGCTATTATTACCATCCCTCCTTCCTCCCAATGAGGAACAGTGAGGCACAGAGAGATCAAACAACTCGCACAGGACCCCCAGAGCTGACCTGGGAGGGGGTGTCAACGGCGGGCAGCACAGGGCCAGAAGCGCACCCTCGGCCCACAGCCCCTTTATAGCCATCCACTATTAGCTGTTTCGGGGAGCCTGAACTCCAGCCCTCAAAGCTATGAAAAGGGGTCCTCCTTTTCACCCCTCAGTCTAGCCCACCTGGCTGGCACCCGGGGACGAGCAGGGCCACCTCTTACCGCCTCCATTTTTCTGGCACAGGTAGGGGAACCTCCAGATGTTGCCCAGGCCCACGGAGAAGCCGATCTGGGCCAGGATGTACTGCAGCTTGCTGTTCCAGGCGGGCCGGTCCTCCGCGTCCAGCTCCCCCTCCGCTGCCTTCTGCTTGCCGCCCGCCTCGCCGGCCACATCCAGGACACTCTGCTTGTAGTCCACGGGCTCCTCGAGGGCCAGCAGGTCGGCCACCGACTCGGTGACATGCTCACTGCTGTGCTCTCGCTGGGTCACCTTGCTGTTCTTCGGCATTGGTGCCACCTGGGCCACGCAGCCCTGCTCCCCGCACACAGAGAAGGAGGGACCTGGCTGTCGTCAGCTCTTTCTCATCCAGGGACCTGTGAAACCAGGGAGCAGGAGAGGATCAGCTGGCACACCAGGAAGGGGGGCGCCCTGGTGGACACAGTCCAAATCAACCCACATCGATACACTCAGGCTGGCTGGTGCCTGGGCTATGGGGCTCCCCCTCCTCCCCCTCAGGGGTGGGGCGGGGAGTGGGGTGCTAGGGAGCTCAGTTTTCCCGTGGGCTTTACCTGAGCATCCTTAAAAAGGTAAACCTAGTGGCAGAAGAGGTGAAACCCAAATTAAGAGCTGTCCATGATGACATTGCTCCCTTTCATAACTGCACATCTAGAGGGTTCCACACTGGAGATCCCACAGCCTTCCCGGCGCCTCCCAGGTGGCTCAGGCTCTGAGTCCTCCCCCTACGCATTCTGTTCAGCCACGACCATGTGGTGGACGCCCCCAGCAGCCAGCGCCTGCCTTTTCTAAGGTCTTTTTAGTCAGAAAGCAGTTCATGAGCCAGAGCGTCCTGGGGAGCTTGTTAGAAACACAGAATCTCAGGCCCAACCTCCCCTACTGAATCATTGTCTACTTTTAGAGGATCCCCAGGTGATTCAAAAGCACAATACATTTTAAGGGGCGAAAAAGAGGCTAGAGCTCTCGCCACAGGCTGCGGACACCAGCTCCCAGCTCCCCAGGTAGAAGCGCTGACCGGGCTCAGCTAAGGATTCTGGCACTAAAAGCCATGAGGTGTTTGCTTGGTGCCAACAAATCCTGGGTGATCGCTCAGCACTGACATTATCTGAGGGCCATGGCAGCCAAGAGCCAGTTCTCCATCCTTCAGTGACAGTTTTACAGCAGATAATGTCTGCACAACACGGGCGGGGAGGCAGAACCCCCCTGCTCCTGCCCCCTCATCCATCTTTCCTGCTTTCCCTTAAAGAAATAAAGGCCCAGGAAAATGAGGCCTTGAAGGATCCCGACATTCTGTATTTCAAAGCACTTTCTCATTAAGGGGAGGCTGGAGGATTTATATTTAAATGCACAAACACTCCGGCCAGCCGTTGCCCTTTCTAAGGATGTTGCATCTTTCTAAGGATGCAAATCACCAAGCTCCGTGATTACTTTACCACACTCCTGTCTGTTCTCCAGGCCCCTGAGCTGCCTGGGCGAGGTCTGTGCAGCTGTGTGTGCAGGACTGTCCTTCCTGCTGAACTTGGCCCAGCCGCCTGGCTGACTCCAGCAAAGACCCACCCTTCCAGGGCACCTGGCTGCAGGATCGTCTTCCACATGTGATGAAGCTGGGGGGCCTGGCAGGAGGGGACGCCTGTCCACACTGGTGGCAGGGGGTAGCCACCTGCCTCATCAGCATGGATCATATCAGTAGGTGACACCTTTCTGCCCTCTTCATGCAAGGGGCACATGGGTCTTTAATGACTGCCCCCTCCCACCCAAGGAACCGTCAGGGCCTTGGAATTGGAGTGGCTGGGACAGAGCCAGCCTGCCTAAGAGACCCCAGAATTCCCTACAAGGAATGCAGCTCTCTGGTTGAATGGCAAGGCGGGTCCGTTGAACATCTCTGTGCTGTGGAGGGTGCTCAAGGTGCCCCTCAGCTCTCAGCCTCCCTTGGGCTGCTGTGTGGTCGCTGCCCCCAGGAAGTGTGTGTCAGGGGGCCTGTGTTATCCCCCGCTGCCAGGATGAGCCCCTCCCCCATCAGCAGGTCCCTGTCCCCAGGACACACAAATGGAGAAAACCCAAGGCACACACAAGGGCTCAGGCTTGACATCCTGCCCTCCAGCTCACAGGAGCTTCGAGTCCGCTCGTAGGCATCTACCCAAGGTTGAGAAGCACTAATGTAAAGGGAAATATGCACCCGTGTTCACTGCAACACTATCTACAACAGCCAAGCTATGGAAATAACCCAAGTGCCCAGAGACAGACAAGTGGATCAGGAAGAAGTGCAGACACTCACAATGGAATACTACTCAGCTATAAAAAAAAAAAAGTAAATTCTTGCCATTTGCAGCAACATGGGTGGAACCGGAGGGGATGATGCTGAGTAAAATAAGTCAGAAGGAGAAAGATAAATACCAGATGGTGTCACATATGTGGAATATAGAGAAACAAAATAAAAGGTCGTCTAAAACCTAACCAATAACAAACCCCAGAAATTTGACTGTGGAACTGAGGCTCCAGAGGGGTCTGGGGAGGGGACAGAACGAGGTGGGCAGGGAGCATAATGGACTGGGGTGGAGACCTGTGGGTGTGCTGGTGGTGGGTGTGGTGTGGTATGGCAACAACACCTAACAGGGGAGATCTTTTATCTCTAAATCACAGACAATATTGCAAACCGTTGTTACCTTAAAAAAAAAATCATAGTGTTGTAAACAAAAAAAAAAAAACACAAAAACTTTAAACTGGGGAGAAGGGTGAAGGTCCTCTGGAGCCTGCAATTACTGGGGTGCCTTGGCACAGAACCTCTTTCCAGCCACCCCGCCTGCAGTGGGACGGGGTCGGAACAATCTGCGGCACATTGGGTCTGAGGTACTGCTCACCCCCCCGCAGCAGGAGAAAACCGAGGGGATTCCCGCAAGTCTGCAGAATTTACATTGATGCTGACCAGTGGAGAATATGCTTCCCCATAAATAGCCCGGTGAGTGGCAGCTCTGGTCACCACTGTGGGAAAGAAAGGGCTTGGGGGGCGGGGAGGAAGGAGGCACCATTGTCACTAGGACTCAAGGACAAAACGGCACATTCCGAAGTGAGACAAGGACGCCCGCTCAGCAGTGTGGAAACCGCGAGCATCTATAGGAGCCGCTTCCCCCTCGAGATGTCCCTGCTGTGCACGCGCATCCTGCACTGCAGGACGGGGACCCCGGCCTCCTGTGCCATCGGGGCTGCAGAACGCCCGTGCTGATGCCAACTTGCTAGCTGAGGCATCGCGGCTGGAAACTTCTGAGCCCATGAATATGCTCACAGTCTGACGCTGGGGATGCTGAGGCTTGGGGCAACGTCCTCGCTTTATGTGTGAGAAACTTAAGGCCCAGAGACAGGAAATGAATTGTCCCCAGCCACAGGGTCAGACTCAGCAGGGGCGGAACACAGGGAGCACGTGTGGATGCCCCAGCTTTGCAATCAGGCCTGGTTTGGAGTGCTCCCAGCTCATTCGCTCAGTCCTCTCATTGATCCACTGAGGGCTTCTGTGCACCAGGCTCTGGCCCTGGTGCTAGCGACACAGCAGCACACGAAGTAAACAAGGTGTTTGCTCTGTGGAGTGGATAGTTGATACTGGGGTGGATAATGGAAGAGACAAATGCTAAAGAAAGGAACATCTATAATGTAAGAGCTAGTGGTGATATTTGCTATCAAGAGAAATAACATGGCAAGTGGCGTGGCCCGGGCCGGAGAGGGCCAGTGCGCAGCTCACCAGGCAGGCGAGTGAATGAATCTGCCTGTGGAAGGGGAGTGCGGGCTGTCAAGCCCAGGCCTGTGTTTCAGAGCCCATGCCCCCCACCACCCCAGGTTGGGACTTGGGGCTCGGGGTAAGCTGGGAAGACGCCTCATTTTAACTATGACGCGCCAGTCCCCTGGTGGGTAAAGAGGTTCTATTTCAAGCCGGCCCCACCCCCAGGGAGGGCTGTCCCGTGGACCCAGTGCACAGACAAGGCGCTGAGCACAGCACCCGGCCCCAGGAAGCTGCTTCCTGGACACCTTTGGGATTTGCTTCTGCTCCCCATGTCCTCTATGGTGGCGGCGGCAGCTCCCTTTCCTCCTTGGGAAGGGCCAGAGTAATTCTGCCGTGAGAGGAGGGATGGGAAGTCGAGAGAAGCATCCACTTGCCATCTCATCTTTCAGTCTGAGAGACTCGGCCCGATCCTGGGGCAGCACCCCACAAGTCCAGTCCCACTCCCCTCACCCCAGGCCAGGGAAGCAGGTAAACACCGCGCAGCTCCAGGTCGTAGGACCTGCAGATCAGCAATATTCTTATTAACGAAAGCCACACCCTCTGCTAAAGGCTAGCAACGGTATTAAACTATAATTCAAGTTTGTAATAGTTTGAAACTTTTTAAAATCACTTTCACACAGTCCACAGGCATGGTATGGGGCGGTGACTCTGTTCAGGAGTCGGACTGCTTGAGCGCAAGTCCCAGCCCAGGGTGATGAGAGGCCTGGCCTGGCTCCTTCCCAACCCCCGTGAGCTTCAGCTGTCAGCGGAGGCCCTAAGAGCACCCACCTCGAAGCACTCTGGGGCATAGGCTGCACACGCCTCCAAAGGGTGCAGTGCCCAGGAAAAGCTCACAGGTGTTGCCTCTTCACCCCAGCTGGGAGAGCATGCTGGGCCGCGGGGGCGGGGCCGGGGTGCAGTGCGTGCTCCCACCGCACGGCTGTCAGCACCCAGGCCTCCTCGCTCCCTGCGCGCGCCATGTTTGCAAAGGGGTGTGGCAGCAGCGACTCGGCGCAACGCTCACTGCCCCCACCCCCAGGACCCTGAGGCTTGGGGTCCCTGGAAGGCAGAAGGTCAGCTTTCAGACCCGGGCATGGGGCTGCACCCAGCCAATGACCCCTGGGAAGGCCTGCAACCTCATTACTGCCCAGAACGAGCACTGGGTTCAGAGAAGGCCCCAGGATGGGCAGATGCCTCTGCACCCCTGCCTTTGTGGGCTGTGGAGCCAGCCATGATCCAGGCACCAGGAGGCCAACAGGTGCCCGCCCTAACCGACCACCAACCACTGACCCCCCACCAGCCCTGCAGAGGGTGCCACTGCCACTGCCCTGGTCTCCTGGGCCTCAATTTCCTGAATGCAAAATGGGTGGGTCTGGACAATCTCTAAGGTCCCGCTCAGATCTGTGTATGTCAGGAGCACAGGCCCCAAGCACTCCAGTGTGAGCAGGGTGTGACCTGCTCCAGGCCCTGGGAGCTGCGGGCTCTTCAGCCTGCTGGGGCTGCCGCCCTCTGCTCTGAGTTCCCGGGTATAATGGGGACGCGGTGACAGCCCGCGCAGCCGTACTCTGATGATGCCCCTGTAGTAGCTGGGGTGGGTTGTAAAGTTGCTTACACGAGCCTGTCAGATGATGAAATTCCAGGGTGTTGTCTGCAAGGAATGCTTCAATTACTTACAGCACAACGCAGTGGGGCTCGAGTGCCCAGAAAGCCCTCCGTGCCAGATCCGTCACTTAGCAACAGGCGCAGCTCGGGGCTCAGAATAGCCCCTGGGAGGGAAGCAGGACTGAGCAAGTGAACTGTGAATGCTCTTAAAAAGACAAAAAATAGTGTGACTAGGAGGCAGACAGGTAAAAATATCTCCTGCCAGAGGACTGATGGGTCCACAACAATTTTTCGAGCACAGCACCTGGCAATGAGCTCCAGGGGTGGGGGAGGGGCTCTCTCTGGGGGAGGGGCTCTCCCTGCGACAGGGCCTCCCAGAGCCTCTCCACACAGGGCCACCAGAGACGGGTCTGGAATGCTGAAGCCAGCCCCTCTGACAACCATCTGGGGCTGTGGGGGTCTCCTGCTGGGGGAGGTTATACCAGGTAACTCAAGGGAATCACTTATTTTCTGAGTCAGACCCCCGCGAGCAGAGTGCAGTCGTGGCATCTTTGGGGAAGCAGGAACCTGTGACCACGCACCCCAGCTGTCCCACATGGGGAGCCTGGCTTGACCACCCTTGTGCCTCATGGGGCTGGAAAGAGTGTTCTGCATTCCTAATTTCAAATTTCCACAACAGGGGAGCCCCCAGAGCGGGGAGCAGGGGAGAAGCCGGTTCCCCTGGCGTTGAAGCCAAGGTCCGGGACTAAGGAGGCAGGTCTGCTCCCTTTCACTCAGAGAACCCAATAGCTTCCTGATTTTCGCAAACAGGTCTTTGTGGTCCAAACAGTTCTCCTAATTACCTCAGAGCCTCTGGGCTTCAGCTGAGCGCAAAACAGGTCGCACCATTATCACAGACACATTGTCCTCCAAATTATTTTTAATTGTTTTTCTGAAACCTCTGGAAGTCACCTAGGGCAAGCTGCTCCTGACACACTCTGGCCTTGACTAATGGCTGCTCAGCCTGGGTTTTCCTGCCCACACACAGGAGGGAACCCCAGCTCTGTTCTCGGCCCCTCCCTCCTTCGCCCCCATCCAAGGTCAGCAGGTCCAGCCAGGTATTCTGACCTGTCTTTTCTGCTCCAGTCTGGCCTTCTCCCTGCAGACGCCTGCAGCAGGCTCCCTACTTTTCCTCTAGGTCATCCTTCACCTGGCCTTCAGAGGCAGCTTCTGGCAAGAGCAGTCACCCCACTCCCACTGCCTACTGTAGACAGCCCACAGCCTTCCCGAGGCGGCAGCAGCTCCTCTTCCGGCCCCCTCCACCTCCAGGCCTCAGCCTCGGCTTCTACTTCCTCCCTGCCTACGAACCACTCCCTCTGCATAAATCTCTCCCCATCCTCTGCCTGTGACACCTCCCAGTCTCTGAAGGTCAAGCTCAAGGTCTGCCACCAAGCCTCTCTGACACCTTCCATGATTCTCAAGTGAGAATTAATATCCCTTTCCCTCCCTGCTCAGCACACTCCTTGTAATACCACTGTGCACTTTCACCATCTGGCTTTCTAGTACAGCTAGTGTTGACATGCCTGCTTCCTTTTCTATCCAGGAAACTCCCTGAAGGCAGGATGGAAGGTGCATTCAGCTTTGAGTTCACCCTCTTCTGCCCCCAGCCCCGCCAGTGCCTGGCCCGTCCAGGAGAGAACGTGGTACTCACAAATGTTCGGGGTCTGGTACTCACAAATGTTCGGGGTCTGGTACTCACAAATGTTCGGGGTCTGGTACTCACAAATGTTCGGGGTCTCTGCCTTCCCGCCCTTCAAGAAAAACCTGCCACTTAGGTCAAAATCCCAACCACTGCCGTCACCTTTGAAGTGAAGGGGCAGAGGTGAAAAGTTAACAGATCTGCGTAGAGCCTTTGAAGCACAGAAGTTTGCAGGGACTGGGGCTCCCTAATAGGGTGCAGCCCTGTCACACATGTGGGGAGGACCCCTGGACTTGGAAGCCAGTTTTCTGTTCCTTATTCATCTGCGAAATAAGGAACAGTGTCACCTGCCAGCTGCATCTGGTTAGCACATGGATAGAAGGAGAAAGAGAAAGAAAAGCTGACTGAGAAGTCAAATGAATAGAAGGGTAATTTTTGACACCATTTCACAGATTTTTGGGGTATGCATTTTGGCCTCCCAACCATATCTCAATCGACACCGTCTTTGCTCCTGCAGTCAAACCCTGGTGTCTGCCTATCAGGGAACTCAATGCCTGTGATAGGAGTGAAGTAAAACAGTGAGTGAGCAAACTGATGCATGTCAAACTCCCCAAATTTTCTAGAGTCCGACTGGATCTCCCAACTTCAAAATTTTCCCATTTTCTGACACCACATTTGATCCCAGAACATCAGACACCCAAGTAGAATTTTGAAGCTAAGAAAAACCAAGCGGCCCGGTCATCCTTTGATGACTTTTTGCCTCTTCAAAGGAGTCATTATTTGTGCTTCAGGTTTCCCACTTCAGACAACACCTCCTCATCCTGGAGAAACAGCCACTAGCGGGGCCCAGAGCTGGCGCAGAGCCCCACGGGGCTGGAGGGCCATTCCAAACAGCAAACCCGCCAGAGGAGCCGGGGTCCCCGCAGCCCTCTCCCCTTCCTGCTGCATTCACCAGCGCCTTGTCCACAGTCAGCATTTTGTTTTCTCAGTGAAGGAGGAGGCAAGCAGGAAAGGGGCAGATGGCCCAGAGGGGGAGGACTGGCACTGGAAATGGTGGGTGGGGCCACCATTTCAGCACAATCTTTGGTTTCCATTTCGTCCTTTCATGTGAGGGGGAAGCGCATGTCCAGGGGGCTGGGGACAAGAGCCCCCTCTGCCCCACGAGGCATTCTCTCTTATACTAGAATTTGGGTGCTGAGGCAACTGCTGAAGGCAGAGTGGGGTACAGTGATAGTGACACTGACAATACAGCACCCAGGGGATACTTCCTGAGGGTGGACTCCGTAGTAGCCACAATCTCCCTCAACCCTCCAACTGCTGCTATTAGCCCCATTTTACAAATAAAGTAGAGGCTTAGAGGGATTAATTACCTATTAATAAATTAATTAATTAATTAAGATAGAGAATGAAGGGATGAGGCGAGGCAGGGACGCCATCATATCTAGGAGGCCAGGACGAGGCCTGGTAGTGGGACTGAATGAGCCACGTGGACATCCTGGGAAGGCACACTGGAGGGAGGGGATGGAAAGTGCACGGGCCTGAGGCATATGCCCTGCGTATGCCCTGGCGAGGACAAGGACCAGGAAGAAGGGCCACTTGTCCCGAGCATCCTGGACACAGGAGGGGCAGGAGGTGCGAGGCAGGAGGGCAGCTGGGCCCCAGAACATGAGTCCCAAGCCCTGGAGCGGAGTCTGGGTTTTCTGTTGAAGCTAATAAGAAGCTGTTGAAAGTTTTGAGCAGGGACGTGGCCCAAGCATTTTAAAGGGATCGCAGAAGCACAAGTGAAGAACGGGGAGGGGAGGCGAGGGCTGATGGCGGCGGGGGCCAGGCTACTGGACAAGGCCCAGGTTTTAAAGAGGAGGGAAAGGGGCCTCCCTGGTGGCGCAGTGGTTAAGCGCTGCGCTGTGGAGCTGTTGGCAGCGGCGACGCGAGTTCGACGCCCGGCCGGGGAGAATCCCACATGGTGCGGCAGACCTCTCCTGCCTCTCCTGCTGCTCCCCTCAGCAGTGTATTTCTGATCTGCCTGTTCTGCTCCTCGCTCTGTCTCTGGTGAACCCTCTCGCCGCCCCACGCCTCTGGCCTGTACCCCAGCTTGTATGTATAAATAAAAAATAAATCTTAAAAAAAAAAATAAAGAGGAGGGAAAGGAGGGCCTCAGAGTGCCAAATAGCACTTCAGGTCCCAGACAGGTAGAAGACCCTTGAGACTGTCCAAATTTGGGGGGAAAACCCAATGTGAAATAAAGCTTCAAGAGAGATGCAGGAAGGCACAACTCCCTGCTCTCCTTGCTCATGGGACCCCCGGTTGTGACATGTGGGTCCTCACAGCATCTGCCTAAACCCTCTGACCTGAATTTTCTTAAAGTCACTGTTTTCTCTTGTGTCAGAGAGAAACAGAGGGAACCAAGGGTGTCCAATTACCTGAGATACCCAGCAGACCGCTGAAGAGCACTTGAAGGAAGTGATCAGAAGCCCTTAATTACAGTCCCAACATGATGTCCCTTTCCCGGGAGTGAGGAGGGAGTGTCTCCTTCCTCAGCAGCCCTCAGTGCTGCTTGGGGGAGGGCTGGGAGGAGACACTCCTCTCTGGAACAAGCTGCAAGACGACTTGGATCACATCAAAGGGAGAGAACACGTTTGAAGACCTACTATGCTTATGTGTGTGTGTGTGTGTGTGTGTGTGTGTGTGTGTGTGTGTGTAATGTGTCTTCCCCAGAACTTGGGATAAAATGTATCTCATTTTATAGATGAAGAAGCCTAAACTAATGGAAGATACTTTCAGGTACAAGATTACCCAGTCATGGAGTGGAAGAGTAGGGTTCAAACTGTGGTCTCCCAAACACCCGTATTATTATTTCTTGAACTGGAAGGTCAATGTTCATTGCACAGGAGGATTGTAAAGTTTGCTTATGTGTACTAGCCCATATTCTTTCTGACAGATGGGTGATTTCTAGTCTTTTGCATGTCCTGACTCATAAAGGGCTTACTGGTCTGGGACACTAGGGCTCCACCACCCCAAGATGCTCCAGGTTACTCCAAGGTTATTTCTGGGCCACACACTACCCATCTCTGGGACTGCTTAGTTCTCTATTATCGCACTGCCTAGCAAAATGATACAACTGAATCTCACTCAGCAAGGAGATTCACCACCATTTCTACCTGAGATCAGGAGCTTCCTCACCTGACCAGGTCCGTTCCTCTTTCCCAAAACAAACAATTCATTTGGGGGTGATGGGACAGGGGAGCAGGACTGTCAATGAGATTCCTTTCAGCTCTTCTAAAGGAAGAACCAGTTACTAACCAGCAGATGGTCTCACTGGTGTGCCAGGACCGTGGACAGCGCCCGCGCGGCCATTCTGGGACCAGTAGCAGCTCCTTTAGACCCTGGGGGAAAGAAATCCACACCCTCACTGCATACTCACCTGGTGGCACCTGCTGTAGCCACCCCTCAAATCTCTTGAAAGGTAACTGTATGACTTTTTAACTTGGAATTGGATTGAAAGAGACCAGAGTCTTATAATTAAAGAGAAAATGTAACCAGTAGGAATTCTGGGTGTGGACCAATGAATTTTATTTGTAAGTGAAAGAATAGGTGGCAAATTAGTGGTACATGGAATCCAGCAGGAATTCTAATTACACCAGTAATTAGAAGTTATGGAGTGTAGTGGAAGGCAACTTGTTATTTTCAAATGAACGAGGCGTAGGCTCTGAAGGTAGGAAGCCAGCTCTGTCGGACAGGTGCAGCTGAGGAGATGGCCCGGAGTCAGGAGCTGGGTATTATTTCCTCTGATCTCCCACCTGCCCCCCTCAATCTACAAGAGGCCACAGAGAAAATGGGGCTTAAGCCTCAATTTCCAAACTGGAGACACAGGCTGCCCAGCAATCACCTGACCCGGAACTGTCCTCTGACAAAGCATACCTAGTTCTGAAGTGAAAAAGACATAGTGCAGTATCCATCTTACATCTGAGCTCTTAGGTGAGTTTTCTATACTCAGTGAATATCTAATAACAACTATATTTTTAAATTGGCTTTCTTCCTAGATGAACAATGTTTTCATTTAATTACTCATGGGGAGCCGGGGGAGAGAGAATTATCAGAGGATTCTGCGGCCACAAAATGGCTTCCCGTGGAGCAATAGATTCTGGAAAGGCCTCTCTGTGCCCTCTGGGGGGGGGAGGGCATTCATATTTACAATCCAGTTATTCATCCTCACTCACAGAACGTTCCCACAGAGCTCAAGGGTGCATGGAGACAGCAGGCAGGCTGGGACAGTATGGACACGTTCCTCTAGGATGGGGATTTCGCAGAGAGAGATGATAAGCAGGAGGCGTCAAATACCAAGTTTCCCGGAACAGCCAAGGACAGGAGTAGGCGGAGCCCCACGAGCAAGGAGAGTGGGCTCTCCATGGGACAAGACCAGGAAGCAAGGAGCATCCCTCCGAGCTGCCCATGTCAGCCACTGCTGCAAATAACCTTGAATGTGAGCAGTTTTGTTCTGGGGTCAAGGCCTCACAGGAACCACTGCAAGTCCCTGGCACGAGTTCTCCAGCAGAGAAACCTGACCCACCAGAGCCCCCAGCACACACTGGCCGGCCTTGACTGTGCTGCTGCAGAAATCCTCGGGGCAGCCCGCAAACTGCTCTGATCTCCCTGCACTGCTCCCGCACTGCCCCCGGACTTGGACAAACTCTAAGGGCCTGAGGTCAGAGGTGGCAGAGGTCAGGAAGAGAAAGACAAAAGGGGTAATAAAAACAGAGTCTTGTGTCTTTTTCTGAAATTGCTTATCATAGTCCCCAAACCTTGGAAGTTTAGTCATCTTCATTCTCTACAAGTTTCCTGTGGGTGGAGGCAACTCTCTCCTCTCTTGGAGTATTAACTTGAAGAACTGGACCCTCTTCTGGGTAAATCAGCACATATTTATTAAGTATTTAATTTGAAGGGGCATCACAGTTGTTAAGAACATGAAGTTTGGAAGCTGAGAGACCTGAGTTCAAATTCTCAGGCTGCCATCCCAGCTTGTGTGACATTGGGCAAATTATCTAACCTCTCTGAACCTCAATTCTCACATCTCTCACTGATGATAGCAATATCTGTCTCCTGGGATTGTAGTGAGGATTAAAAGATATGATGCCTGAATAAAGCACTTAGCGCTGTGTAGAGGCCTCAGTAAAAAACTGGATGTTATCTCTGTATGCCAAGCATGGTGTGAGCTGCTGGAACCCAGAACAGCACCCACCCCTCGTAAAAACATACAGAGCAGGCATTTCCCCAAGATCACTGTCCCACCTGACTTGGGAGACAGTGCACTAACAGTCACATCTATCCCCCCGTGTCCGGTGCTTATGACCTCTGGGAGCTCAGGGCCCTGCCAGGGGAGACTAAAAGGAGAGGGGCTGAGAGAGCTTTACCCATTCTGGGGGCTCCAGACTGTGAGGACTTCTTACAGTCCAGCCGGGGAGTCAGTGATAACTCAGACCTGGCTCTAGGGGAAAAGCCCAAATTCATCTTTCCTTTAGGCTATTCCACTGCTTATCTTAGCAGCTTTAAAGAGATTAATGATGAACAGTCTTGCTACATCCAACCTGAACGGGAAAGGAGTAAGGGGGAGGGAAGATACACAGGCAGAGGAGCCTGCTTCCCAGGAACCCTTTCAGCTGTGTCTCTATCATCCTGAAATTTTCTCTAGATCCAGGAGGGTGGGCACCGATTCCAGATGCCAGCACCACATACAGGCCTCCGTGTGTGCACACAACACATTTCCAGTAGCAGACTGGAGTCCTCTGGGTCGGCATGGCCTCTTTCTTGCTGCACTGGGGATTCCCTGGTTTGCTTCATTATTGGGGTGCACCTCTTAGCTCAGGACCATGTCTAGACATACTTCAGAAAGAGGAAGCTAAGGATCCAGGAGCCTTCGGGGGAACAGAGACACACACTTCTCACCTTCCTCTCTAGGAAAGGTCAGCCTTGCCTCTCCTGGACAGCTCCCTTGCAACTTGCAACTTCATTATGGATAGGACAGGTAGGGAGGAGGGTGGCAAGACCTGATCAAGGGCAGGGACCCCGAAGTCCATTCAGTAGGTGCTGCAGCTTGGTTCAGGCCAGTCATGGGCAAGCCCAAGCAGCCAAGGCCTGTGCTGGAATCTCGCCCTGAAACTACCGCAGGTAGTCAAGGGCACCCCATGAATCCCACTCAGACCCCCTAATGCCTCCCAGGGCCCTGCCCTTACTAAGGCTTCCCCATTCAAGGTCTCCCAGGGCAGACCTGAGAGTTGGAAATAGGTCAATTCAAAGTTGAGTTATGGGTCTTCTCGAGCACATGGGAAACCTGCTGTATTCATTTGTCTCCACAGCCCCCCTCATACCCAGGCACAAGGAAGGGCAGGGAAAGAATCACCTCTAGTTAAAGCCTATAAAGAAAGGTGTGGGAACAAACAATTAATGAGCATCTGCCACGTCTCCAGCACTGTGCTCAAAATCAGCTTGTGAAAAGGTGCCGTAAGCATCCCTGTTTTATAACCGAGGAAACGGAGGTTCCAGAGGTAAAGCGACTTGCCCAAGGTCACCCTGCTAGCATATGGGGGAGCACTGGGTCCACAGGGCCTCTCCCAGCCTCTCCTCCAACCCCCTCCCCAGCCTGGCCCTGCTTACCCTTCCCGAGGTCAGAGCGCCAGGACCCTTGCCCAGCAGCCAGGCAGCCTGGCCCTGCTCGGCTCACTCTGGGTGAGGATTCACCCACCTTGGGTCAGCAGCCCCCATCACTTGGAACTCGTGCTATTCCTGCTCACAAGTCTGCTGAAGAACTCCAATCAACTCACAAACAGCTGACACACGAATGCATGTGACTCAGGCCAAAGAAACTCACTCCAATCAGAGCTGGTGGGCACGATTTGCCTCCTGTCCTGAGTCACCCTCCAGGCTGAGCTGCAGGGATTCACTGAGACTCACCACCTACTTAGCCACAGCTGCTCCCTCAGAGACAAAGCCAGCAAAGGAGCTAGAGCTTTCCATGGCCCCCGGCGGATGGGCCACGGCCAAGGACAAGCAGGCGTGACCTCTGCCGCACCTGGTTCATTGGTTAATGTGAGCACAGTGTGAGACACAAGAAGCCCCACTTCAACCCTGATAGTTTCTGACCTTTATCTCCGGACATCAATCAGTATGACCTGCACAGCCTAAAGTTTTGGTTGAAACAACGGGTTGGTTTTTGTTTGTTTGTTTTTGTTTTCGAGCTGTTACAGGATTATTTTTCCTTCACAGACTCCCTGATAAAAGGGGGCAGTACCCCTGGCCTTCTCTACAGCATGTCCCCCTGTTGCCTCAGCTCCATCCGCCTCCTGTGCAAGGCTGACCTGCCCCAAAGAAACTCTAGTTAGAAATTTCCTAAGGCAGAGTCCATTATAATATTCCCTAAGAGGAGAGAGGAATGAGATCTTTTTCTTTCTTTCTTTTTTTTAAATTCCACTTGACATCAGCTGAGTCCTGTAAGATGGGTGTCCTCCAGGTGTCTGAACATTTGGAGCCCTAACAGGGCTGTTTGGGATTTGAAAGGAAACAAGCTTCCTTCCAAGGCGGCAGCTCCCCAGGGTTAGCGGCCCCCGCGGGAGTGCTGCGAACAACGCTGGAGAGCACTGTGCGCACAGGTATAAACGTGGCAGAGGCCTCTCTCCCAGGAAGGCGCCCCCTCCGATCTGCACCCCGCGCACTTCCCCCATCTACGCCATTCGGTTCCGGCTGCGCTTCCCTCGGGGGAGAATGGGTTCCCTGCTAGCGCTGAATTCAGCGAGGACCAGACCCAGAACAGGGAACTATATATTCATCTCGGGCATGAGCGCTGTTTCTTCTGACAACGTTGCTGTCAAGGTCACCCGCCTGAAGCTGAGCGACTGGAGATGGGGTCTCCAGCAGCGCAGGAGCCTCCCCGTGGGAACTGCGCCTGAAGCACGCAGGTCCAGGAGGCGAGACCTCCCGGCCTCCTTTCCGGTTCTCCGCGGGCACAGGTTTCTGCAGTTCTGCCCGATTACCTCCCGAGTTCGTGGGCCCTCCCGAAAACCACCCGGAAGCTGGAACCCTGCTTCCCGCGCAGGGGTGTCGCGCTGGGCACCCCCAGAAGCTCCCGGGGAGCGCGGGTCTCCGGGCTCGGTCGCCAGGCAACGGGCCCCAGACCAGCGCAGGGCCGGGCGTGCACCCACGGAGCGCCGCCTCGCACCTCGGTCCTTAGGCCTCCCCGACTGGGGCGGGGCCCGGACAGCTAAAGTTGCAGTGGCTGAGCGGTAAAGCCGGGCGGGGCGCGGCCGGCGACTCACCTGTCCCGAATGGGCCGTCGCGTGGACTCGAGCCCTGCACTCCCCGGAGCAGCTGCGGTCCCCGACGGGCGAGGGGCGCACGACCCCTCCCACGGGCAGCCCGAGTCTGGCTGCCACGGCCCCGGCCGGGGCTGGGAGGGGGCCCGGAGCTGCGCGCCGGCGCACGCGACTCTGCTCACTCCTTCCTTCTCCCTCGGGGCCCGCCCGGCCGGCCTCCCGCCTGCGGCGCGCTCGAGCCTCGGGGGAGCGACCAGGGAAGCCAGGTCCCGCGGCGGAGGGAGCGCGTGGGGCTGCAGCCGCCGGGGCCCAATGCCGCCCTCTCTGCGTCCGGGCCGCGCCGGCTCTGCGGAGCGGAACGGAGCTGGGCGGAGCGCCGCGCGCACTGTTCCCTCGCTTTCCGAAAGGCCACCCTGGCGGCGGGGCGCCGTGACGCAGGCTTGACTCACGCGCGGGCCCGCGTCAGTGCGAGGCTCTGGGATTGCGAGCGAGGCTCTGATGGCCGACGCAGGCTGAGGGGGTGGGCAGGGAGGGGGAGAGAGGCCATCCACCGAGCGATGTCTTGAGGCACCTGGCCGAGGGACCCAGACCCCGGAGCGCATCACCAGGCTTCTGCCCCCAGACAGGAGTGCGCCCCAGTGGCTAGGGTCCTCCCCAGCCCTGTGTCTCATTTCTTCATCTTCTCTGACCTCTTTCCATCCTCCTTTAGGATCTCCATCCCACCCAACGTGGTTATTTCCCCTCGTCCTGGCACTTGAGCCTCCAAGCCTTGTTCACTGTCTTCTCACTGGGAACGCCTCTTCGGCTCCATCCTACTTCTTCCTACGGTCCTGGACCGCCATTCCTCCTGAATTCAGCAATCCGATACATCACTCATCTGCTGAGTGCCAGGGTTGGTGGGATTGAGAGGATCACAGAGATGAGGGTAGCGAATCTCTGGGAGAGGTAGAGCCGGGTTTGCCCAATTAGACACAATACAAAGCAGGACAGGAGAACCCTACAAGCTGGGTAAAATGGGGGCACAGTGAAGGCATGACAGGAAGCTGTAAGTGATACAGGGAAATTCTGACTGGACTTTGGGCAGCCCTTAGGGAGGAGGGGAGACCAGTTCCTGACCCTCAAAGTGTGGACAGGGATTCAACAGACGGGGGTAGGGGTGGGGGAAGGATTGCCCTTCCTGCGAAGGGGACAGCATGACAGAACCGCAAGGGTGAGAGTTACAAGATGGGGGAACGTGTGAGGGGGTGATTGCCTGAGCTGGGGCAGGGGTGGGGTGGTAGGAGGTGAAATTAGATGGGGAGATAGGTGCCACCCTGCAGGCCCTAGAAGGGCTATTTAGGGAGTCTACACTGACTCTCCACTCTAGAGGACACTGGCAGATGTTTGGGAGAGATAAGTGGTGGAGACTGTCCCCCTTGTCCTACTGAAAGAAGATGGGACCATTGTCACAAGTGCTGAAGGAGTTTCATGGATGCTGACAGAAGACATGAGATGCCTGGGCCACAGACAAAGGACTTTATTACCCATGAAAGCGCAGGCCGCGTGAGCTTCATGATAAAAATCAGTTTCCTTGGACCCCTAAGTCCCTTGGGAGGAACGTGGGCCTGGGCCCCAGGTGTGCTGCACAAGTTGAGGAACCTCAAGCCTAGGAAACCCCAATCTATTATCATAAGCTGCAAGCAAACCTGGCCAACCCTCACCCCAGAGGGAAACATCGTCTTCATTATACCAGCCAAACAAACCTGCCCTTCACTAGGAGACACACTAGCTCTATTTTCCTAAGCTGTTTGCTATGTAAGCACCCCCAAAAGGCAGTATGGCAGGGAAGTCATGAGGGCCTTTGTCCATGAGACTTTGGAAACATGAAGGGTTGCCATAGACATTTCTATTTTCACTCAATGACTGTCGTATCTTAGTCTAATGTTTGCCTGACACTGTTCTCGACCCTGCAGATGCAGCAGAAAACAAGACAGATGATGATCCCTGCTGTGTGGAGGGCGCAGCGGGGAGCAGCCAGTGATAAGGGGACATGACACAGGTGAATGAGCAGAATGTGACAACCGACATGGTGTGGGCGGTGAGAGGAGGGAAAGCGTGAGAAGTGAGTGAGTTTAGGCAGGGAGCGTGCATGTGGTGTGGCCGTGGGAAAAAAGCCAGACTCTGGAGTTTAGAGACCTTGGTTTTCATCCTGGCTGCCACTTACTAGAAACCTTAAAAGCAAGTGACATAATCTCTCCGAGCCTCAGCTTCCACATCTGTCAAATCAACAATACGTGCACCATGAGGTTGTTCTGCTAACCTGATGAAATCGTTCTTTCAAAATACCTGATGTCACATCTGTTATAATATGTGCTCAATAAATGTCTGTTAGGACCGGAAATATTAATATTAGGTCATCGAATTGTTACTAACCAAGATAAGGAAGCCAGAAAGAGGAGCAGATTTGGGGAGCATTAAGGAAGAAGGGAATGAGCTCATGGATTGGGGACATAAAGAGAAAGGTGTCCTCAGGATATCAAGACAACAGCTGGCAGATATCCTTGCCCCTCTGTCTTCATAACACAGCTCCCCAGAAAAGCTCCCACCTTAAAAGAACTCAATGCTTGGTTTCTCTAGAGCAAGTTCTCTTAGAGGAAAACACACACTGGACACATGGTGGCCCTCTGCCTTCAAGGTCATCGTGTCATGCTTCCCCACCCCGATCCAGGCCACTGTCCTCAAACTCCCACCCACCTCGCCCTCCATCCCGCCCCATACTTCCCTGGTCTCCTAGGAACGGCCTGACTTCAATCAGAAGGTGCCTCTGTTTTCCAGAGGACAAGTAAGGGCACCCCCATCTGCACCTACACTGGCACCTGCCCCACAGGGGAGTCTCTCCTGCTCTTTGAGACCAGCCCCCACCTGTCCACGGGGGCCCCCTGGCCCCACACCTTCTCGAGACCCTCAACCACCATCAGTTATTCCATTTCTCCTGTTTAGTCAACTTTCCCTTTCTACTGGCTCCTTTTTAGCAACTTTTAAGCATATTCAAATATCTTCCCTTTAAAATGTCACTCAGTTGTGCTTGCTTTGGCAGCACACATACTAAAATAAAATTTCACTAAGCTGTCATCAACATCGTCTCATTTTCTTGCACATGCTCTGCCTCCATTTCCTCACTGCCCCTTGTTCCTTCACACGCTTCTGACCCACAAGGGTCAGCAGTGACTGTGTTCCTCAGTCCATGGGTCCGCCGCCATGCCTCATCTTCCTGATCTCTCTCCCACTTGGACACCCTATCTTTGCTGCCAGCACTATCTCCCTAGGACTCTGCATCCCCCAATCTTCCTGCTACCCTGCTGATCTTTAAGTGTCCTTTCCTGGACTATCTCCTGTGCCAGCAACTCCTGCTTTGCAGCTCATGTCCCCAACTCCTACCCCACCTTGCCCCTGGACTCCCTCAAGTTGAGTCCAACAATGTGCAGGAAATAGGTCAATATTCAAAGATCATGTAAAACATGCAATATTTTGTCTCTGGCTCCTCCTTGTGCTCCCCGGTTCCACGAATGTTCCAGCCAGCCAGAAACCCAACACACAGCTTTCCCACTCCTTCATGAAATCTTTCAGTATGTCCTGGACGTGTTGTCTCCTGATATGCCTAGAATCTGGCCACTTCTCTTTCATTCCACTGCCGTGGTTGTATGTCCAGCGAGGGAGGCACTATTCATATGCCCTTCTTACTAATGGGGAAACTGAGGCTGAGGATGATTGAGTCATCTGCTCAAGTCATAGAGTATATATATCCAAGTCCAAAGTCCTTACTTTCTCTCACTTTTGGCATTTAAGGCATTTGGTCTATAGGTCCTCCTTCATATGTCTTGCCTCTCAAATTCAAGTGTGCCAGGTTCTGGGACAGGACTTTTTCATACTCATCTCTCCACACAGCGCATCTCCAGCACAGTGTCTGACAGTCAGGAGGGCCGCTCTGCCCAGCATGGCTGGTCCAACACAATGAGCCAACCCTGGTCCCGCTTGAAAGAGCAGATATGTTTCCTGGTTAGTCCCCTCCCCCACGCCCCACCTTCTGACACCCTGACACACCTGGAGGCATGGACACTGAAGTGATGCTCTCAGCCTTCTCTCCCCCATGAGCCTAAAGAGCTCTGCTCCCCATGTGTTAAGTAGTAAGACATAAAACGAAATGTCATCCATGGCTTTTCCCTGGACAAGGACACAAAAACAGCCCAAGTTGCAATTCACCAAGTTGTATTTGCATTTCTGAGTATCATAAATGCACAAATGCTAAGATATACCCTCTCCTCTGTTCTGAACAGCAGTTGTTAGAGTTTTTCCAGTGTGGACTTTTTTTTAATGATTCTAAAATTCTTTGACAATGCTAGCTACAGGAAGTGAAGCCTAGCGTCCCTCTCTTTGTGCCGATTTCTGGACCCGGGTCATAAGACAACGGTAGCGTCCGTTCGCTCTGCTGGGAAGCTTGCGCGGACACCCTGACGACCACCTTTGAGGAGGCTCAGGCCTGCTGAGGAACTGAGAGCCCAGTCACCAGCCCTGGCTCAACTCCTACCACAGTTGCTGCGACCTTGCCAGCCACATGGTGACTCCTCATGGAAGCAGATCCTGCAGCCAGCCAAGCCGCCCAGCTGACACCGCCTGGAGTGCAGACTAACTTGGTCTTTCCCAAGTGCCTGACCCACAGAACCATGAGATAAAGAAAAATAATTGTTGTTTAGAGTCACCACATCTTAGTGTCATTTATTCCACAGCGACAAAGAACCAGAACCACCGGGTAGCGCTGAGCAAGTAGGGGAGAAGTGAGAAGTGAGGTCAGTGATCTTGCCTTCGAGAATCCCCTCACCTTTGCCTTAGATGCAGCAAGTGGGCCTCTGCCCATAACCATCACAGGAAGCCCACACTCCCAGAATAACTGTGTTAGGTCTGCAAAATGGATAAACAAACCTCACCCAATTAGGGTTCAAAATCTAAAACACAGCTGATGAGAACATGCTCACCCACAATGTTTCTGTTAAGTGCATCTTTAGAAGAAGTCCTGGGATTGTGATGGTTCTTTGAGAGATGGATATTCTGCTGTGACCTCTGAGGATAAAGCCAGTCCCCAGGGGTCATGGAATTTTGCCTGAAGGAAGAAGCAAATGCCCTGAAACTCCCAGAGAGCGCCAAGTTCTCGAGGGCCATCCCAGAACCACGGCTCTTCCAACCCTGACCTCCCTTTCCTTGCCCATAGCTGCCATCCCTGATAAATTGCAGGGTGCTTTTCCACGGAGACTGCACCTGGCTTAGCATCTCACCCATCACCTGGAGTTACCAGAAGAAATGGAAGACAGTTCTGCTCCCCACCATCCCGCTGACAGACTCAGCAGAAGAAATGAAGTGTATTTGTCACCCTGATTTAGAAAATGAGTGACAAAGCGAGGTCTCTGTTCCCGGAGGCAGAGAGGAGTGTGCAATGGCACACGGAGCATGTGGCAAAAACTGGGTTCTGGAATTTGAGGTACAGGGTTCATAGTCTCACCCCAGCATGACCAGCTCAGAAGCTTTCAGGGCCGGAGTCTTTTACTTGTGAAAAAGGGGTTGTACCAGTGCCTCCCTCAGAGGGTGCCAAGCATTCAGTGATTCTATTTTCCATGCAGTAGAGCCTGCCACAGAGTGAAGACCCCAGACATACAAACTGCTGCTGGTGAGGATGGGGATGGTGGTGGTGGTGATGTGATGATGGTGATGACGAAGATGAAGATGATGCACTTTTCCAGCCCTTTCTGCTGCTCCCTCCTCAGCCCCTAGGTCCCCTCCTGTTCTCTCCAGTCAGTCAGAGCCCTTTGGAAATATCCCTCTTCCCTGAGAGGAGACCCCAATTTCTATTCCCACCGGGTTCTACTGCATAGCAACTTTGACAGTCTCTTCATTTATGACCTTAGCCCCCCAGCCTTTAAAGTGGAAACCTCACTTCAGCCTCGCTGAGACACCTCAGAAATGGAGAGGAATGTGAGGCGAGAGAGAGGCAGGAAGAGGTGAGAAGCCCTGGAGGACTGGAGGGGGGGCTTCTAAAACCTTCCCTGCACCTGTAACCTCCCCTTGCTTTTCTCTGACTCCACCAGCCTCTAAACCACTTGGCTCGTCATCTCCATCGCATGGTCTCCAATAGCTCGAGCAAGGTGATGGGGAACAGACTAGCCAGCCGCCCTGGTCTTTGCCTGGAAGAATCTGACTCCATAGAATCCTTATCAAAAGGGTTAGGCATGTGAACCCTGCATGAACGACCACAATACAAATCAAAACTGACCTTTGTGATGCACAACTCCAAGGACCTTTCACGTTACAAACATACTCACCTCATTTCCTTTTTCCAAGATGTCTATAGTGAGATAAACTCAGTTTATCTCAACACAACCTTGCCGGGTTGCCTCTGACAAATCATTTAATATCCCTGACCTTCAGATTCTTTATCTGGAAAAACTGGAAATAATCTGTTCTCTAACCTCCTAGAGTCGTTGTGAGGATTACATGAGATAAAACCCACGTAAACTCAGGGCTGCCCATTACTGCTGTACTAGTGGCGTCTCATAAGGTGTAACAGGCGTTGCTCCAAGCATCCTACACCACTTAACTCCTCGGATCATTAAATAGACACTTACCCTGGAGGTTTTAAAATAAAAAGTGCATTCTTCCCTTAAAGGCAGAAAGCTTCATTTAAAACATAATTCACAACTACTTTAGTTGTAAATTGGATGCAAAATTAACATGCAAAATATCTAAAACCTTCAGGTCTATAGCATCCTGCAAGAAGACATAGGAAATCCTTCATTTACAATAGCAACAGCAAGGAAGGAAATTACCTAGGAATAAACCTAAAGAGACATGGAGAAAAGCTACACAAAGTAAGCTTCTGAATGCTACCGAGAGATCCAAAAGAATATCTAGGCTTAAGAAATGACAGGTTCTTAGATTGGAAGGCAAAACATGAACGACTTTTTACTTCTCTCTAAACTAATCCATAGTTGTAAAATGACCTCAATAGATACTATGGAAGTGTTTTTTTCTTTTTTAACCAGACCAGTTGATTCTAAAGCTCAAATGGAAAAAGAAATAAGCAAAAATAGCCAGGGAAACTGCAAGGAAGAGTAATGGGTGTGCGTTATAGGGCAGTAAGGCACAAATAAAGCTTCAAGTTTAAATGAGTGAAGTCCTGTCATAAGAAATACCTGGGGGCAAAAAACACTAAGTCCAGAAATAAACCGTGATTCAGTCATTTAGAATATGATAAAGATTATATATGAAATGTTAGGGGAAAGTTGGATTTTTAATAAATAAGGCTGGTTTGGTTATCTGAAAAGAAGTAAATTTAAATCTCTTCCTTACTCCTTATAACAATATAAGTTACAGCTATATTGAGATTAATAAAGGTAAAAATGTCAAATCATAGGAATGCATCAAAAGCAGTACTTAGAGGGACATTTAAAGTCTTAAATAGATTTATTAGGAAAGTAGTAAGGCTGAAAATTAAAAAGGAAAAAAAAAGTATAAAGCAACCCAAAAGAAAATAGAAACAAGGAAATGATAAAAATAATGTAGAAATTAATAACATAGGAAAGAAAACATTCAATAGAGATAAATCATTAGAGTAAAAATTTTGTTCTTTGAAAAGTCAACTTCTTTTTTAATGAAGCCAAAAAAGTACAAAAAGGAAAAAATGGAAAAATGTGATATATTGTTGCATGGCTAAATATGATATAATCACTGGCTCCCCTTTTCCTTCTCCTGCCTTAATATTCTCCAAATCACTTATCACCTTCTGAAGTCAATTCAGTTTCCTGTTTATTTGCTTGTCGTCTGCCTCCCAAAAGGATAAAAGCCATATCCCTAGCACCTAGAACAGTCTGTGATATAGTAGGTATTTGGAAATGTCTGCTGAGTAACTGGCTAAAAAGTGCCATTTCTTTAATATATAAAGAGTCCCTAAAAATCAGTAAGAAAAAAAGAGAAGGCCATGAATATAAAGTTCATAGAAAATGAAATATAAAAAAAATAAGTGGCTCTTAGATAGGTAAAAAGGTGTTCAATTTCATTCATAATAGCAGAAATGAAATTGAAAAATAACAAGATACCATTTTTACCTATCATACTGACAAATAATTTTTTAAAGAAAGTTAATAATACATATGTTGGTAATGAGAAAATTGAATTACACAATCTCTGTGGAGGAGAGTTAGACCAAACTTATCAAAACAAGAGACATATACTCACTGTCCATAGGCCAGATCTATCCACATTATGAGGGCCCAGACTCATCACACACATCTGTTTGTATAAAGACATTCATTTGAAGATACTCCTTGCAGCAGTGTCTGTAAAAAAAGAAATAATAATGGAAACAATTTAGATGTCTATCAACAAGGGATTTTTCAAATAATTTATGGAGAGCCCATGCAACGAAATTCTTTGCAGCCACTAAGAGGAACATGTCTGCTCTATATGCTCTGTTTGGAAACGTTTCCCAAATGTATTGTTTAAATGAAAGAAAGATGCAGAATAGTGTGGAGGGGGCGTGACCCTTTGTGTATGCTACATGTATTTGCAGAAGCATAAAATATTTCTGGGATGATACATCAAACTGATAACAGAGCTTGCCTCTAGGATGAGGGACAGCGTGGCTGGGAGCAAGAACAGGGGAAAGATTTGTTTTACATCATAAACCTTCTTGACTTTTAGACCATGTGTCTTTACCATGTACACTCAATATATCCATGTCTGCTTCTACAGGCACATGAGATCTGGAGCTCCTTGCTTGCCTGTGTCCCTGCAGGCGTCTCTCTTTCTCTTTAATAAACCCACCCCTTAAATAAATAAATATATAGAGAGAGAGACAGAGACACAGAAACAAACACACACACACACACACACAAACACACACACACACACACAGAGGCACTAAGATCTCTAGAACGGGAACACTTGGAACACCATATCAGACTCACCTTATTTTTGCTTGATTTTTCTTTGCTCGCGTGCATGTGTCACCTGTTCATTAAAATAACAGATTGCATTTCTCCTTGCTCTCTGGACAGCCCCTTTCCCAACTCTCCTGGCTACTGTCCCCTCCACTCAGCCGGCGCTCTTTGCAGCACAGCACCAGGAGATGAGCAAAGGCTATGGAATCAGATCTGGGTTCTCATTGGACTCAGAGCTTCTTTGTCCCCCTCTGTGAAATGGGGCACCAGCAGCATCTATTTGATATGGTGTGTGGTTAATCAAGATGGCAAATCAAGTGAGATGGCAGATCAGTGTAACACAGTAGTGACATTGGCATGAACTGTTTTTCTGGCTGTGACACCCACAGGGCTGGGTAGGGCTGAATGCTGCCAGGTCTGGCGCTAGGATGTCAGCTGTCTCCCTTTAAAAGCTACCTCCAACCTTTGGAGGAAGAAAGAAGGGGGATCTTCTAATATTTGCACAGTCCTCTCGTTTGGACTTGTGAAGGAGGTGGCCAAAAGGCCCCCAAGCCCAGCATCAGGGACTCAAACTCCCAGCCAAGGATGAAGCCTCATTCCATGTAAATACAGAAGCAGCAGCAGCAGCTGGGAGTGGGGCGTGGAGGGGAAGTGCCAGGAGACAGCTGGGAGGGAGGAGCTGTTTGCTCCCACCAGGCCGGAGCGGGGAGAATCAGATACTGAACCTGCCTCCCTCAGGGCCAGTGCCGAGGTTTCTGCACCAGAGACAAATATAGACCTATTTCCATAAAAGCACCAGCCTGCTTCTATAAATACCTCCGCCGGTTTTCCGGGGTTCTCATGTGACTTTGATGCCTACCTCGGCTGTGGGGATCCGTTGCCATGGTGACCAGACCTCGTGACCAGCCACTCTTCATTCATAGCAGGTTGCCGCAGCCTGGATCGGGAGTGGGTGGGGAAGGGGGCTGGAGGGAGAGCAGAGGAGAGGAAGAAGTGGACGAGGAGTGGATAGTGTGCCCAGTCTTGGGGTGCCGGGGGTAGGGGGCTGTAGACTCTGGCTTTACTACAGGATGCTCTCTCAGAATCACTGTTCGAGCACCCAGGCCACTGTCAGAGGAGGAACGTTTTTATTCACGAAGCAAAGCACGTCCTTGTCTTTGAGTCAGAGAAACCAAGGTTCTGCCTGGAAGGCACCTTCACAGTCAGCTAGGCCAATACCTTGTCTCAGATGGAGACAACCAGGTGCAGAAAGGTGAAGTGCTTTGTCCAAGGTCACCCAGCGAGTCTTTTGCAAAACTGGGCCAAGAAGCAGAGCCCACATCTCCACCTTGCCGGGCCTCAGCTCTGGGCTGAACAACGCACTGGACCACAGGGGCACAAGTGTGACTCTGCTGAGTGAGACTTTAGGGGCCTTTTCTCCCAGGCTATCCCCCCTGGCTGGGGCCATAGGCCCCAAGGGAAGTGAAAACAGAGCTCGTGGCCTGTGCCAATGCTCAGCCCTGGCCTTGGCCAGTAAACGCAGAGAAGGCCTAGGGAAGCAGAAGTCCTGCAGAGTTGAGCAGACCCGGGTGCTATCCCTGGCAATCGGTGGGAATCTGCTCTTTAATCCCAATGTCCCAGATCTGCCCCACCCAGTGGAACCCCTCAAACATCACCAAGTCTTGCCCCCACCTTACTCCGTGCTGGGGATGAGACACAGAGGCAGGAAAGGAGCACTCGGTGCCCTGGGGCGCTGCAGAGCTTGAGAGCGCACGGAGCAGCAACCACAAGAGTCTCGTTACCCAGCGGGCTGCGCTCCGTGGGGGTAGGTCCAGGTCTGAAAGTAGGGTGGGCCACACGAGTCAGGGAGGGCTTCCAGGAGGAGGTGGGCAGGGGTGTGTAGCCTGACAGACGGATGAGAGGGACATCTCAGGGGTTCTGGGTGCTGGGACTGGACAGGGCCTGTGCAGTGTGGGAGAGTGACTGACTGAGGTGGACGAAGGAGCAAACGCCATCCACGTCTTGGGAAGGGACGCTGCCAATAGCAGGCTGATTCATATGGTTTAATCACATGGGCTCCAGCAGTCAGCAGAGGAGGGCCTGGGAGGAGATAGATACGAAGAGGACAGAGAAAGGCTTGCTTTGGAATATTCCTGAAGGAGACAGGGCACAAAGGCAGCAAGCAGCACCGTAGGGATGCAAGATCGTCAGCACCAGCCGTGGCCTTGGCACAGATGCCCAGCTGGCCCCACCGAGGTTACAATCTACCACCCGAGGGACCTAGGGCCAGGCTCTGTCTCCTTCATTCTTCACCTGTAGTCTCCACGGACAGGAAGGCAGAACTCCCCACCAGAACCCACCCCACCATCTGTCCGTCGAAAAACAGCAGACTGGCTGTCACAGCCCACCCCAAGTTCAAGGGCGAGAAGCGCTGCTGGCCCCTGTGTGTGCCACAATCCTCTGTGCTTCCCAACCAGCCCCACTGCATGTTTGCTTATTTACCACGACCAGCAGCTAGGGGAGTTTAGAGACAGGCACTACCTACTTCTGTCACCCCGTCCTCTGGCTCCTAGCATGGGGCACTGACTGGAAGCAGATTCACTCCGTGCCAGTTGGTACCAGGCAAGGAGCAGCAGGCAGAAGTCGGCTTCAGCCACAGACCTGAATCTGAGTCCATGCCCTGCCACCCATTCCTATGGCCTCTGAGTGCTTATTTAGACTCTCTGAGTCTCAGTTGCTTATCTGGGAAAGGGGACAATGGTGCCGACTTTGAAGAAGCCTTGTGAAAATCAGAGAGAAAGATGACAAAGGGTCTGACAGGGGGAAAGTGACGTTCAAGGCAGCCCCGTCCATCACAGTGAGGTCCCAGGTTCCGTGCTCACTGGCCCCAGGTTGCTCCTACAACTCACCTGGCACCGTCCTGCACAACGTCCTCTGCCCAGAGGAGCCGCTTCAGTCACTCCTCCCGCTGTCCTACCTGATTGCCTCCAGCCCACAGGGTGCCCCGGGCAGGCGGCTGTCAGCTCTCCTGCAGCACCACCCACCTGCCTGGAGTAGCAGCAATGACAAAAAATACCTCACATGTCACCAGCTGTGCTGAGAACCCACACACCTGAAACAGAAAGGGCAAGAGACTTATCCACGGTCACACAGCCAAAAGGTACAAAAGCGGGGGACCAACCCCAGTTCACCTGGTCCCACAGCTCACGCACCACTTCCACACCCTCCGGTTAATTACGTGCTTACTTCGCTCTCTCCTACTTTTGCACAAGCCATTGTGATGTGGGAAAGCACCCAGCTCCCGGGGGCAGCTAGAAATGGATCTAAATCTCCCCCTTGTCGATGAACATGTTGGATGGCCTCGGGGAAGTCCTTGCCCTCTCCAAACCAGTTTCTCACCCAGAGTTGCAGAGGGGTCGTGAGATGACACGACATGTAGCGATGGGCTGTCTTATAACATCACTCACGCCGCCTGTTCCCTCCCAGACGCCGGGGTAGGTGACAAGCAGTCCTTCGTTTCTGCTGTACAGATCAGGCAGGACTCACAAATTCCGTTTTCCAGATGGAGAAACAAAACCTTGAGGGTATTAAGTGACTTGCCCAAGGTCACAAGTCACTGGTAGCTGAGTCAGTTCTAGAACTTGGGGCTCCTAAACCCAGGGCTCCACTTTCTCCCTAGCTCCCTGCTGCCTAAGGCTGCCATGCTTCAGATGGAGACACCAGAGCTCTGGGAGCTTGGCCAGGAAGTTGGCCACAGGCTTCAGTCTGAGCCCACGAAGCCTCCAGCCATGGAGGAATTTGCTTTGAAGACAAAGAATGACTGCTGGCAAGGAGAGCCATTCCTATTTCTGCTCCAGACAAATGGGAAGCTGCGGCAGATTCCATGATAAATCTTTTTGCTAAAAATGATGCATCACTTTGCGCCAGTTATATGCACAGAACCTTGGACATTGTACAAGTCAATTACTGGAACCAAGTTCTCAGCACTGAGCAGAGATATTTTCATCGACTGGCTGTGACAGAGCCAGAGCCTCTCAGGGATCAGGCTGGGGAGATGGTCCACTTTGAGTTTGATGCTAGAAGCAGCTGCTGGATAGTGGTACCTGCCCCAGGCACGCCCCAGAAAAGTACCCCCACTCCCACCAGGATGGCTTCTACTCTGTCCCTGAGGTCACCACAAGAATGCTGGACCAAGCAGGATTATTCTGCCCATCTTAGAATTCCCAGTATCACCTGCCCTCACTCTCAGCTGCCTGGAGTTGGGGAAATAAGTTTCCATTCCAGGCTACACCCCAAGTCCAGGCATGCAAACATGGCTTTGCTTCTCCAGCCCCAAGTCTCAGAAGCACTTTCCCTACAGTCTGAGTGCCTCCTCCCCTCTGACCCAAACTTCCGTGTCATTTCTTCTGCTCCCCCAAACCTATTGGGCATCACAGCTCGCTAAGGCTGGTGCCTGGGAATTACTTCAGGCCAGCAGATCCAGGCTTTCTTCATCCCTCAAGCCCTAGGATAAATAATCCTCTTTCCAAGACCAGGAATTTTAAACCAAACATGTTTGAGTTCTATAGAGTCTTCCTCTGGCCTGAGGATGGCATTCAGTGTTTCAGAACCAAGGTTTGAAGTCCTAGTAAGAACGCTGGCCCAGGAGATGTAGGCTTCACCTGATGACTGTGTGACTTTGGACAGGTCCTTAACCTCTCTGGGCCCCAGAGGGGGCAAGTGATTCTTCCTAGCTACAAAATGCTAAGATTCATTCTCTGTGATACCAAGAAGACAGCTGGAGCTGTCTAGAGCAAAAGGTGGGGGTGGGTGAGTGGGTGTGAAATAGGAAAGAGAGGGCAGGGGTCTGGATCACACAGAGTTTGAATGTCATGCTGAAAAGCTTAGATTGTCTTTTAAAGGTACTTGAGAACCAGGGAAAAATTTTAAGCATAGGAATAGAGTTACCAGATTTAGCAAATAAAAATTCTAAACATCTAGTTAAATTTGAACTGGCCCCCCTATATTTTATCTGGCAGCCCTACATGGGAGTGATAAAGTTCTTTGGTCACTTGGTGGAGAATGTCTTGGCTGGGACAAAACTGGAAGCAGTGAAACCCTTTAGGAGGTTATTATCCTCCAGGCAATACTTCCAAACATTTGTATTATTGAATTTTTTTTTTTTGGTCGGTTCATTGGTTTTGGTTTAGTTTTTTGCCAGGCACTGCTTTAAGTACTTAGCGTGTATAAATTCATTTCATTCTCATAATAAGGTGCAGTATCTAGTCTCATCCCCACTTTATAGGAAACTGCAGCAGAGAGAGGTTAAGTAGCTCTCCCAGGGCACACTGCTCACGAGTGGCAGAACTGAGACTGGAGTCCAAAGCCCAGTGCTTAACTACCGGGACACTGGGGCCAGGAGTGCCTGCGCCCCGATCTTGCACGGGACCTGGGTGACAATCTTGGCTGTTTGGCGCCCCAGCCCCTGGGATGGGAGCTGGGGTGCTGCGTGGGGCAGAGAAGGGAGGGGAGGCTCGGGAGTCACGGTGATGCTCGCCTCTTCAGATCACTTGATTCTTTTCAAAGCGGGAGGAGAGGCTGGTAAGAAAAAGACCAGTACTTTCTCAGTATCTACCGAACACCAGGCACAGTGTACAGGATCCTGGAGGTGCTCGGGAAGCACCTTCAGCAGGGCTGGAGATTGACCAGCTGTGGGTCAAAGGGTGAGAGAAGGGTGAAGGACTTGAAGGGCTCTAATTTGGGGTGGCTGAGAGTAACATTAACTTTCAGACATTTGGGATGATAGCAGCATGGGGGACCCAACCCCGAATGTGGGGGCCTGGAGAAGAGATATGTTCAGTCCCGGACACACTAAACTTATTAGGTACAAGACGATGAGGCAATCTCGCTGACCAGAGAGGTTAAGTGACTACCCTGGAGTCACACAGTAGATAGTCAGGGGAGAAATTGGAACTGAAGTCTCTTGACTGTATCTGGAGTGTCTGACACAGAGACCTCCCCAGTCTAGTTTCAAAGAGGGAATGAAGACAGAGACACCCCAAAACAAAAGTCATGGTTGGTGTTTGGGGATCAGTGTTGGATGCAGGTTCAGACATGCTTACACGGTTGAGAGCAGATCTTGCCTCTTCAGCTCTGAAGTGGGAGCCCAGGGTAGAACAGGGCTGCTTTGGGCTCTGAGAGCTGGGGGTCTCTGCAGCAGATCTTCTCTGGGAAAAGAGGACAATAGCCACAGCAAAGTTATTATGAAAATTAAATGAGGTAAAATAATGGGAAAGCGATGCCCTGTACAAATGTGTGACTGTTGTTACTCCATTCCTCTGCCTCTGCCAACCCCCCCCTTCCCTCTCCCTCCTTATCCTAGCCCCTCCTTTTCCTCATCTCGTCCTCTGTTCAGGCTCCAGGGCAGAGCCCTTTCCAGGGAGCATCTGCAGATAAACAACCTGGAGAGGAACGTGCAACCCCACATCGCAGCCAGTCTGGCTGATCCTTCCGCCACCAGCTTCCTACCCCAGTTACACCCCAATTCTGTGGCCTGCACCCGCCCACCCCGACACACACCATCCAGCACATCCTGCCGCCTGGGGCCAGCTCCCCTGTACTGCTCCTGCCCACTGCCCAGCCCACCCCCTCCCTGCTTCCCCCTCCGCGACCTCCCCTGCGGTTGCCCAGGGATCCCGGCCGGAAGTGACAGCAGGGACTGTAGGGACAGCACAGGGGCCCGGGGGATGGAGGGCCCTGGCGGCCTGGAAATGTACAAAGCCGATCCCCAAGGACCCAGCGAGAGGCTGACGTCAAAGCCGAGCTGAAAATATCGCCTCAAGAGTCACGCGGCTCCGGCTCCGTGAAAACTGAGCCGCCCTCCCCAGTCGGAGATGGGAAGAGTGGAAAGAGACATCAGTTCTGGGCTTTAGAGTTTCCGAACAGCAGCGGTGGCCCGGGAGAGCCTCCCGGGTGCCTGCTGAGAGAGCTGGGGCCCCAGAACCTCATCCACGGCTCCTTTGAATAGACCCTGCAAGCCGGCCCCACTCCTGAGTAGCCAGGACGGGACACCATCAAGGAACAAGGGTGGGGGGGACTACTGTGGTCCAGTGCCCCCCCGCCCCAGCCCTGCCCGGGGTGTCTCTGGGAGGACCTGGAGGGCAGGACTGGCGTCGGGAATGGGTCGAGGTCCCTGCCAGCAGTGCGCTCTGACATCTTTATGGTCTCGGGGAGCCTTCCTTCCCATTCTTTTTCACCCTGACGAGTGCTTATTAGTCACCCCTTTAATAGAGGAGAAAATGAGGTCCAGAGTGGTGGGGTGACCTAGTGCCCACCCCACAGACAGTCCAGGTCAGAGGGGGCCCCAGAATCCTTTACACCATGTGATTCTCAGAGACCAGTCCTCCCTCCACCCTGAGACCCCAAGCATCTCCCACAGACCCTGAGGGGGGCGGGCAGGCAGGGAGGGCAGCTCTCAGGACAGGGACCTTCAGGGCCAGCAATGTCAAAGGCCCCATCCTCACGCTAGCTGGGCTCTCCAGAAGCCCCCCGAATGGAAGCAATCCCTAGCAGAGCAGAGGTTTCCCTACAGAGTGACTAGGCTTTAATTTCCGCCATCCTACAGTCATATCAAGTCAAGACAATGTAAGCTGTTTTGGAAAATCTCACCCCTGAGGTGGAGATTAAGAGTCTTCCATTTACACACTTCCACACCTCTGTGCCTTGCTCCAATGTATTCCCTCATTCTGGTCTGCCCCACCCCCGACCTCTCTCTGTAATATCCCAGTCCTGGTGTTGTCCAGTCTCTGAATCCCCACCCCTCTTCCCACTCAGCACCACACGCCCGAGTGACTGCGTCCTCCTCGGAGATTCTCGAAGACAGGCCTCCCCACTGTCTCACTGTGCCTGACTCCTGGGGGCTGCTCCTAGGTCATCTCGGCAACCCCCGGGTTTAGCTCAAGCCAGGCAGAGGCAGGCATGGCTCACGCCCACAGACTAACCAGCCAGGTTGTTTGGATGACCTAGTCAGCCTTTCAAAGACCCCAAAAAGGAAATCGAGGACTGGAGGCCAGGGCTGGGAGGAGAAGATCTCACCAGACTCCCCCTTTCTGGGCACCTGTCCACCAAGCCTTGGCCCTCAGAGCTCTGACAATACTGGGGTTGCCTGGCTGGAAGCAGGAGGCAGATAGGGACAGGCCTCATCAGAGGGCAGGGGCAGGGGCAGGTCCCAGGCAGCTGAGACATCTGAGTGAGAACCTGAGTCAGAGCACAAGACTCAGCTCACAGTGCTGTCCCAGGCCCTCTTCTCACTTGGAGTCAAACCCAAAGCGCTTAGCATCACCCAAGAGCCCTATGATATCTGGTCCCCATTACCTCTCACCTGCCTCATGCTGTGCTCTGCTCCTTCTGGTTCCAGCCACAGCAGACCCCTCAAGCACCCTGCTGCAGGGCCTTTGCACTTGTTCTCTCCCACTGCTCAAAAGTGGTCTCTAGAGAAGCTTTCCCTGACACCCCTCCACAGCCTTTAATATGCCGCAGCTTAATTTCTGAGATACGAAGCTAACTACTATTAAGATGTTTGATGTTATATGATAGGGAATGAGAGAGGAAAACAAAACCGAAAACTGCTCAGTGGGAATACATATATAACAAACATTCACAAGGAAATAGTCTTTTTCACTGCAACTGGCCATAGCAGTATTTATAATCACCGTCTGCCACGGACTGGCCCGTGCCCCCTTTGCCCTCAGTAAGCACCTCAGCTGTCACGAGTCCCTCCCAGGGTGGTGGTGGGGGTTCTGAGACACATAGTAGGCCTTCCAACACTATTTATTGAGTACATGAGGGCGCCACTGGTCTCCACATCTCAGGAAGTAGAAGACAGGAGGCAGTCTTTGCTTGATGAGGACAGTTCAGGGAGGATTGACTTTTAAAAAACTGTACTTGCAAGATAACTGCAGTTTACCACCCATGTGAGAGAATCTTCTCTGGTCTGTTTTCAGTTCCCAAGAGGCTGGATACACAGAGAACTGTCACTCTGGCTGGATCTGAGGACGTCCCTGCCTCAGTTTCCCCACATCTGTGGCAGGTGGGGCTGCACAGGTGGCTTTGTCCAGACTGGAGGAGGAGGCTCAGACGCCGGCAGGCAGAGGAAGACAGAAGACTCCCTCAGGAGCCTGCACACCTCCTTCCTCAAGGCCTCCCTCCGGACGGCATTTTCCACTGTCCTCCCCAGTGTGTCTAACAAGGCCCAAGGGGCCCAGGGGCTGCCAGGGGTTCCTCCTGGTGTCCCGAGAGCTCGGCACTCTTCCTGCAGACCCGGAGTGCCGAACTCTGCAGGGGCAGTGAGGGGGCCCAGGGTGACCGGGCCCAGTCTGGAACACACACTCCAAGCTGAGCCTCCTGTAGGTGCAGCCTCAGCCCTCCCCCAGCCCAGACGCACACCCCAGAGAGGCATCCTGCTCTGAGGGCGGGAAAGGATCTGTTGCTGCTTCGGAGCCCCAGCACCGGCACCTGGTAGCACGTGACACACGGTGCCGAGGTAACGGAGGCAGCTAACAAGATGGGCAGCAGCTGGGAGGCCCCTTGGGGCGAGCAGGTCTGGCTTCTGCCACTACTGTGACCTCAGGCCACTCACTGGGGTTGGGAGGCTCTGATTCCCCATCCGAAAACCCTGCCTGTGTCCCTGCTGCTTAGGTGCTGTGACGTGACTGTGTTGACAGCTGAGCCAGCGGCTGCGGACGCTCCACACACCCACGGAAGTGCAGACGGAGGCAGAGTGCGCCTCCTGTGCCCTTGTGGAGTCAGAGGTCACTAGGGGGCCTCCATGGGGTCTCCTCCCCAAATACAGTTCCCCCTCACCCCCATGCTCCCCAACACCTCCCATCACGTCGGGTCTCAGCAGAAAGAGCCAGACAGAGGGCAACCAAAGGAGCAGAAGCAGTAGGACATGTTTCTGGGCCCCTGACAGGACTCGGCTTACTTGAGTTGGGGGCCGGCATAAGCAGGTCCAAGGTCTGCGGGGCAGGCCGAAACCCAAAGCACTAGTGGAAGCTGCGACCGTGAGCCCCAGTTCCGAGCAAGGAGGACTCAACCAGCTCTTGAAGGGCTTCCAGCTGGCTGAGGCGGGTGCCCCCAGGATCCTCTCATCACTTTAAGTCAGCTGATTAGGGACTTGAATCACACGTGCAAAACTCCTTGCAGCAGCACCTGGATTAGCGGGTGAACCCTGGAGACAGGGAGCAGATGCTACCAGAGGCTAGTGCCTCCCTCTGTTCCCCAGCTCTGAGACTCACTTGTCACCCACTGCGCAGAAGCGATCTACAGGGGGACTCTGAGGAATGCAGTGTAGCCCAAACTAAGCCGCCACGAGGCTATCACACAGCCATTGGCCTAACCCTTCTAACACTTTGTGGTCCGCTCACGAGTTAGTACGTGTTTTTGTCACCAGTATCAGGTGGCCGCTCACGTATTAATACGTGTTCATCTAGTCTCCGGTTTTTCATGCCATGGTGGATTTATTTGGAACTATTAGGAGCTATTTCTTTAATCATACTCAGTCTAGAAGCTTTACACATTGTTTTGGTGAAAAGTGTACGGTGTTTTATGAGAGATATTACAGGTTTTTTAATATCCATTAGTTAGGAGTTGTGTGTTTTATTGAATGCTTATACCATTCATGCGGTGGCACAGAAAATGGCCGGCCCCAAGGGCTGGTAAATTTAAAGGGCACCGGCACACAAAGTGCTAAGATGAGGTCTCCACCATCAGGTGCTCCTTGACCTGGGACTTGTTGGATCTGGCTTACCTGCATCCTCATGGGGGCGAGTCTGATAAGGAGAAGGAGGAGAGGAGAGTTTTGGTTTCTGGCTGCATGTTAGCAAAGACCAAAGGAATAGGTGCCCAGGTTTTCCAGATAATCTTGCCTAAATGTTGCCAACTCCTGTTCTGGATTTCAACAGATAGGTCATGAACAGGGGAGTTTACTCCCCCAGGTAAGGTGTTAAAAAGTCACACTTTTTTCTCCAAATTTAATTTAATCTGCTCCAACCCTCCCTCCTACTCGTCCAGAGGGAAATTCAATGTGTGGTTCTTGGCGCCTCCTTGCCTGCCTGCCGTGAGAGGCAGCAGTGCTCTGGGATTTGCACATCACTGGGCCTGAACGGACAGGCCCACGGGCCGGCGCACTCCCCCCAGAGACGTGCTCACTGACCAGTTCTCCTGGGCCCTGAACGGGGGCGGGCCCCATTTCTGAGCCAATTTGGGGCAAGGGTCTCTGTTGAAAACCCACCTTCTCAGGCCACCTGAGGTGGTGCCCCCTGGAGCACCACCAGGGAGCACCATCCCAGCTACCTTGGGACCCCCAGCCTTCCCCTCTGCCTGTTCTCCTACAAATGTTCCTCCCACCACCCCCTCCTATAAGACAACCCAGCGTGATCCCCTCAATGAGCCTGGAATTTTATAACAGAATTCACAGGAAAGCTGAGAGGGGTCTTCTGGGTGCCTGACTCTTGCTTTGGGCCCAATCACTTCCACCCCTCCCCCAGGGAGGCGAGGGTCAAACCACTGGATGGTGACTATTTTCTAAGCCCTTCACTGGTGATAGTTTATTTAATCCTGTTCACAGATTTCTGAGGTTGACGCTACTGTCATTAGACACTTTTATATGAGGAAAGAGAGGACTGAAGTGACACGTCTAGGGCTGGCCCAGCTGACAAGCGGTTCCCAGCATCGTGAGTCCAGGGCCTGTGCACTCTCCACTGCTCTGTGCCATCTTTTACCAACATCGGCCATAAAGCCATGTTGACACAAAGACCTGCCCATGGTTTAGGAAGAAGAAAGACAATTTGCTACAAAAGCAAAATCAAGTCACATGATTTTTTAAGGAGGTTGATAACACAAATGTGGGTAATGGGAGAAGAGTTAAATTGCACAAACTCTGTGGAGGAAAGTTATCAAAATCACAGACACACATACTCACTGTCGGATCTGTCCACATTATGAGGGCCCAGCTCACCTTACACATTTGTGTGTGTAAAGACATCCATCTGAAGATAATCCTAGCAGCAGTGCAAGGGGGGAAAAAAGAGGAGAAAGTAGGAGAAACGAGTAAAGGATTTAGATGTTGACCTGCTATATAGCAGCTCAGTGACCTTGGGAATAAAGGTGTGGATGCTAGTTGGACCAAAAGAGAAAAAGTGAGAGCTCTTTGTAAACCCTGAACTCTGTACATACTACACTTGAAGAGGCTGATGCAGAGTATCTATTAAGGCCTAGCCTTAATAACCGCAGTCTTGGCAGGCAACAACCAAAGACTGGTTGGCAGCAAGGTTAGTGATTGTGCTGGGAGCTAGTCAAGCAAGACATTCTCGTAGAGACAAAGACAGCGTGTGCTTCCCTGCATCAAAAAGCCTGGAAAGCATACAACTACATTTTTCAGACTCCTTTGCAGCTAGGGCCCACATGAGCAAGGTCCAGCAAGCAAATTCTTGCTTAAACTTGGGAGGAGCAGGGCAAAGAAGGGATGGAGGTGGAAAGAAATGAGGGAACCGCTGAGCCAAAGGAGATTGTCTCCTGGCTTGGCTGGGGAGGCTTCTAGCGCCTCCTCCTGGGCAGAGGCAGCATAACAGGTGCTTCCACCAGGCGAGGTCTTCCGGGTGCTCCAAGTCTAGCACTGTTCCAGGATGCTGCTTGCTTTGTAATATCACCGCCCCCTCAAGGTTCTATAAACTACCTAATATCCTCTAGTAAATTCCTTTCTGCTGACATCAGCCAGAGTAGAATCTGTTGTCCCAGACTTGTATCAGAAGAAATTCCAACAAGAAACCCTGAAGGAAATGAGAATCTGGGGCTGGTTTACTAAATGAGTTGCATTTCCAGGCCGCAGAGAGCTGCTGAGCTTCAGAAGACAGGATATTGGTGGGGGACAGCTCGTGGCGAGAAGCAGATCCTGCTGTCACCTGAGGTCTCCAGAGTCAGATATTCGTAGGAAGCAAGTCTTCGACCACTGAGCAGCTGCTGAAGCGAATCTTTTAAATAAACTTCTATTATGAAAAATTTCAAACAAACTCAAAAAGAGCACACAGTCAACCCCCACGCCCCTGGGTTCCGACTACGTCCTGCTGGAGTTCACCCATCCCAACTCACTGGACTATTCTGAAGCAACTCTAGAGCACTCTTTCACCCAGAAGGAGTTCAGTGTGCACCTCCAAAAGTTGACTTTTTAAAACATGACCACAGCACTTTCACATTTTTAAAATGAGTGCTAATTTCTTAATACCATCAAATATTCGGTCAATTTAAGTTTCCCCAATTGTCTTGCCTTTTTTCCCATTTGTTCAAATTAGGATGTAACATTGCAATTAACTAAAGTCTCTTCCGTTTCTTTGGATCTACAGATTTCCCTCCTCCTTCTCTCTCCTTTTGTTTTCTTCCTGTTGAAGAAACTGGGGCACTTGTTCCATAGAATTTCCCACAGGCCAACACTTTCAGCTTACAGGGAAGTTAAAACCTATATTCCCAACACTCTCTTTTAGCTAAGGAAGGTTTCATCAGGCCCTTCTCCCAGGCAGATGCACCCACACTGAATTTGCAGGGTGAAGTGAGCCAGGGAGAGGCAGCTCTCCAGGCTGGGACTGGAAGCCCTCGCCCTCTGGGGCACCTGTGAAGAGGCTCTGGGCCGGAAGTAGGGAGCTGAGCAGCAGGTGGGAGGCAGGCTGGGTGTGTCTCTCAGCCACAGTGCTCCAGGCTGTGCCCAAGCCTGACTCCTTGGCATCGTGTCTCCCAGGGGTCCTGTAAACCACTCCCCTCCCTGCAGTAGGTCCCTTTAGGTGTCAACTGGCCAAAGAGCATTCTGTCATCTGCAGTGGCAGCAGTGTGGAGGGGCAGGGGAAAGGATAGCTCAGTTCTACATAGCACGGTAGAGTTTACAGAATAGTCACACCCCTCAAGTCACAGGGCCTCCTAACGACTCCACAGGAGGGCATGCTTATCCCACCGAGGAGCAGACAGACAGAGCAACCGAGCCAAGTCTCACAGTTTTAGGAAGCATCTCAACACTCAAGCCAAGTCTTCGGATTCCAGGTCTAACACTGTTCTCTCACCATTCTGCCTCCCTCTCCTCACAGCTGTCAAATTCACTGCACAGAGAAAGAAGGGCTAAGATGGCCCCAGGGAAATAAAGCAGCACAGAGAGACCCGGAATCTGGAGAAAGCCTTCTTACTTTGCTTAAGATGAATCAGCCTCCTTCTCACGTGTCTGCGCAGCGATAGCAGACCAGTCTGGGCCTGGACACCAGGAGAAAGGTGAGCCCAGGGGGGAGGGGGCAGCCGCAAGCTCCAGGCCCTCTTGCAGCTGTTCTCTCCTCAGACGCACAGAGTGGCAGCAGGCTCAGCAGCAGGGCCCTAAGCCCAGGCAGTGTGCCCTCTGGCCCAGCCTGGCAGCCGCCCAAGCCAGCTCCCAACACAGGGAGCGCAGGCTGCGCAGGGGTCTGGAAGCAGACTCGCCTCCCTTCTAGGCAGTGGGTTAGGAGAGGCAGCCCTTGGGGCTAAAGCCTCCCCCCAGCTCTGTCATCAAAGCCCCCCCCAGAGTCCCTGTTCTAGTATGTTGGTCTCTGCATTTGGAGTCGGTCAGGTATAAGATACAAGGGGGTTCGGGGCGCCCGAGAGTGCTGAGGTTTTCCCCAGCACACTCACCCAAGCTGAAGTAGCAGCAGTGGCCTGAGGTTGTCTGGATGAGAGGGAGGAGGAGCAGGGGTCTCTGAGGGCCCCCCATCTCATGGACAGTGGCTTTGATCCTGGGGTCTGAGGCTCGTAAATAATGTCCCAGGGCGGCTGGCTGACGAGGCAGATTCGGCCGGGGCTGGGCTGGCAGACCTAGCCCAACACAGTGGGCCGTGACGGGTTTACAGCCAGTGCCGACAGTAGTTACCTCAAATTTATCACCCTTCTTCGAGGGCAGTGGGAGCTGCCAGAGGCTGCCAGGGAGCCCTTAAATCACCGCGATGGGAAATGCTGTCGGAGGAGCCATCCCGGGGCCTGGGCTTCCTGCTGGCTCCTCAGGTTACAGGGCTTTCCAGAGGGGATTTATAGCCCTGGAGCCCGGTGGAGCCAAGTGCCCCCCGGGGAGGAGCAAGGAGGGACCACAGGAGCTGAGTCAAGGAGGGTCCTGAGAATGGGCTGTGGGGACCCCGCCTGGGCTGCGGGCTGCTGCAGCGGCACAGGGCCTGTGTGCCCGCCCCGACGGCCCGTCTGCCAGCGAGGCTACTTGCCCGCCCTGTGTATGCAAATGTCTGTGCCCTCTCTCCGAGTGGGTGTGGGTTTCGGAGTCCCAGCCTACTGTGTTGGGCTAGGTCTGCCAGCCCAGCCCCGGCCGACTCTGCCTCGTCAGCCAGCCGCCCTGGGACATTATTAAAGTCTCAGCACTATGAAGCTATCCACAGCCACTGCAGCACAAGTTCAATCCCCAGCCAGGGAGAGTCCCACATGGCGCGGCAGACCTCTCCTGTCTCGCCCGCTGCTCCCCTCAGCAGTGTATTTCCGTCGATCTGCCTGTTCTGCTCCCCACTCTGTCTCTGGTGAATCCTTTCACCACACCCACACCTCTGGCCTGCACCCCAGTTCTTGTAGCATAAATAAATAAATCTTTAATAAAAAAAATAAAAGGGGCGGGTGGGAAGAGAGTAAGGAGGGAGAAAGGGCTAAGAGCAAGCACCTCAAAGTCTACACAATGCCGCAAACTCAGCCCCAAAGTGGCCGGAGAGAACAGGAGGGAAAGGGGCAGGAAGGGGCACAGAGCATCGCAGAAAGGGCCTGGAGAGGAGAACGGTGAAGCCCAGAGGGGAGGGGGCAGCTGCACAGCTGCAAGCTCCAGGCCCTCTTGCAGCTGTTCTCTCCTCAGACGCACAGAGTGGCAGCAGGCTCAGCAGCAGGGCCCTAAGCCCAGGCAGCGTGCCCTCTGGCCCAGCCTGGCAGCCGCCCAAGCTAGCTCCCAACACAGGGAGCGCAGGCTGCGCAGGGGTCTGGAAGCAGACTCGCCGCGCTGGGAGCGCACGTCAGCAGGCCGGCTCCCTGGCACCTGCATCTCTGTGTCCCTGCGTGTCCCATGAGCACCTCTGGGGCAAGGGACAGTCCTCCGGGGGGCCATGTAGACCCTGGGTGTCAGGAAAAGTCCCCAGGAGCCTTCTGACTGCCCCCCTTTCCCAGCCTTCACCAGCTCAGATGCTTCCTCCTCCTCAAAGCCCAAACCTGGGCTTCCCACGACCCTTTAGTGGGCTGACTACCAAGGATTTCATACATAAAAGACTCCTGGCATCCTCACTCACCTCTGGGGGCACAGGCTGTGAGGTGCCCCACACGTCCTTTCGTGGGGGGACAGGCGCTGCGTGGAATTCACGGGCAGAGCTACATGCCCGAGGCTTCTGTGGCGAAAGAGGGCCTCTCCCTCCCCACGCCTCAGATGATGGTCTCAGAGGAGACGGAGCCTGCAGCAGGTGCGCTGGCACAGGTTTAAACCTGAAAGGAGGTGAAACTGGCACAAGGAAGGGTCTCCACGCAGGCAGCCCAGAGCTGGGGCTTTCCCCAAGGTGGGAGTCCAGCCCACCGCCGGAGCCCCGGGGTGCGGGAGGGGCTGCTCCGCCCCAGCCTCTAGTCCACCCCACCTGCTGGTCCCTACCTGTAAGTTCATCCTGGGGACAAAGCCTGTCATTGTGAAAATTGAGGCACAGAGTAGAAATCCCTGAGCGGAGTAACAAGGGGAGAGCAGTTCCCCCCTAAGTCCGAGCGGACCCACCCTCCTGTGCGTGGGGAGGGCAGGGCTGGGGGAGGGGCAAAGAGCAGAGTCAGCAGGGCCAGGCGACCACAAGCACCAAGCCCAGAACAACTCTGCTTCCTCCAAGCTTGGGACAGTCCAGTTTGTCCTCAGCAGCCCTGGGGACACAGCAGTGGCTGCCGCCGGCCTGCTCAGCCAGCCCTAGCGCTCCCAATAGAGAGAAAACAAAGGCTTCCCCCATCCTTCATGCCAGCTTCCCTCAGCGAAAGGAATAAAATGGCCCACTTATTTTTATCGCTCACAGATTTCCTGGGAAATGGGCTATTAGCTCCCCTAATGCAGAGATAACAGGCTCATCCCCTTGGCAAACGGCACAAACGCTCACAGCACCGGCAGGAGGACTTTCCCGCTGAGGACCGAGGCCCGAGCAGGACAGGGAGCAAAGCAGGCTGAGTCCCCCCTGCCCCCAACCTGTGGTGGCAGCGGCAGCCAGCCCTGCCGGCCCTCAGTGCCTGGAGAGGTCGGGCGCTCAGGCCCGAGTCCCCTCCTGCTCGCTCGCGGGGCCTGGGCCTGGCCACGGTAAAGGAGATGGTGCTTAGGAGCGTGGGGGTGAGACCTGCCAGAGACGATATTTCTGCCCCTGCTGCCTTTGTCCTTGAAGAGATGGCGCACGGGCTGGCAGACAGCAGGGACCTCGCCCCAGAGGGCAGGGGTGGCAGCCGGCACCCCTCTCCTCCCCGCTGTGCCTGGGCAGGCATGGTGAGGACAGAGGGGAGAGAGGGCCGATGGAGCGCCACGGGCCGGGCGGTGTGTGGACAGCTGGAGGTGCCGCTCTGGAGGGGGTGCCCAAGCCAGGAAGGGGGGCAGCCCCCAAGGGGCCATCAGAACCCCTGCTGGGGGCTGCTGATGGAGGTGAATCATTCTGGTTTCAGAAGGAGACCACAGTCCAACAGAGGACACGGGGGTCCAAATCCTTCCAGCATCTCTGCCTAGAAAGGGGTGAGGATGCACCTATGTCGGCCGGAACTGGTGGGCAGACCGGAGTGAGCACGTAAGGACGAGGCTGGGGAAGTCTGAGTGTGCGCATGAGTAGGACGGGCCAGTTTACTGATCAGCCTTCTTCTCTGGGGGCTCCGAGGCCTCAGTCTCGGCCTCGGCCTCTCTCTCCCCCGCGGGCTCCGCCAGTGGCTCCGCGGTCAGGAGGAACTGGGCCAGCTGCTCCAGGTCGCGCAGGCTTATCCGCTGCAAGCGTGCCTCGTGCTCCTGCCGCAGCAGCTGCAGCACGGCCTTGCTGTCCTGCGGGCTGAAGTGCTTGGCTAGGACCTGGTCCAGGTGGTGCCACAAGGGCTGGGGCGGGCAGGCCTGGGAGGGCGCCGGCCTCTCCGGGGGCCGCATGATGACATTGATGGCGGCATTGGGCCCGATGCCGTAGTCAGAGAGGAGTTTGTCATCAGCCAGAATCTGGCCTCGGAAGAGCAGGTGCTGCTGCTCCTCTGGCACCTGCAGCCTCTGGGACACTAACTTCTTCAGCGTGGCCACGCTCTCCTGCCCCGTCACCTTCACGCTGCATCTCCGGCCCAGGAGCAGTTTGACCGTGAGGAACATGGGGCTGGGAGCAGTGTCAGGAGGGACCCATGCTCCAGAGGCTGCCCCGCGGGTAAGGGCCCTGCAGGAGAGGGCAGTTTCTCCCATCAGTGGCGGGCAGTGGGGCCAGGAGGCCGCGGCCCAGCGGGCAGCCATTGGCTGGGGCACAGTGATGTCACAATGCCGCAGGACCATGCGCTTCCAGAGCGGAATCAGCTAAGTGACGGGCATTTCGGGCACAGAGACCCTGTCTCCAGGTGAGAAGGAAAGGGGGGTGAAGAGGCGAAAAGGTAGGCAGGACAGGGAGAAACGAGCGCAGGTTAGGGGACAGGAGGGCCCAAGGGATGGGGAGAGGGAGGAAACACGTTTGCTAATTCACTCAATGCAGGCGCCCTCACTGCTGGCCCTGCCCCGCGGGCAGATGGAGTCCCCTGGAGCTTCTCTGCCCTTGAGTAGTTCCCAATCTAGTGAGCGAACGTTGGTCAACTGGCTTCTGTCACCTTCTATGCTCTCCCAGGCTGGCTTCCCCAGCAGCGACCCTGAGGCAGACTCAGGGCACGTGTTTAGGGGAGACAAGGAAGAAAGGGGCCAAAGCCGCATCGATGAGCAAGTGGCATCAAGGGGCAACCAGGAGCTTCTACTCCCACCGGGTGCTCATGGAGCAGAGAATGGGTCCGGGTGCCAGACTCCTGCCCTGGCCAGCGGGCCTGCCCCCCAGGCCCCTGTGGTCTGTGTGTGTGCAGAGGGCTCCTGGGAAGGGAGGGCCCAGCAGAGCTGCGCAGGCGTGGCCGGGAGAGGCCTTTGGGTCTTCAGGAACATGAGCACCCAGGGGACAGGGCAGGGCCGATGCGGGCAGGGCCACACTTAATCCTCACAACCCCCAGCAGGCACAGCACGTCCCCAGCAACGCCATTCCATCAACGCTGTCTTGTTATAATCTGGATGAAAAGAGAGAAGATCCTGGTGAACGCTGAGCGCACAACGCTGGAGGAGGACCTGGCTTTGCAGATGTCCTTTGGCTTAAAGTTGCAGCTTCCAAGCTCCCCTCCCAGAGCCAGGACGTGAAGTGCAGACTGGCTGCGCTGCCATTTCCTCCACTTGTCAGCCTGGTCACTGCAGCAGGTCTACACGGTTACCGTGGCTGCCTCCCGAGACAGCTGCTGGGTGAGTCCTGCGTGCCAGTGCCAAGCAGGCACCCAGGGCCCCAAGGTGAATAAGGAACACTGGGGGGAGGTGCTCTGCTGCATCAGCAGCTCCTGCTGCACCAGTCTCCAGCCGAACATCGCCGAAGACCTCCCGGGGAAGCCTGCGTGCACACGAGCACATAGAAGGCTGCGTGCACACGAGCACATAGAAGGCTGCGTGCACACGAGCACACAGAAGCCTGCGTGCACACGAGCACATAGAAGGCTGCGTGCACACGAGCACATAGAAGGCTGCGTGCACACGAGCACATAGAAGCCTGCGTGCACACGAGCACAAAGAAGGCTGCGTGCACACGAGCACAAAGAAGGCTGCGTGCACACGAGCACATAGAAGGCTGCGTGCACACGAGCACAAAGAAGCCTGCGTGCACACGAGCACATAGAAGGCTGCGTGCACACGAGCACAAAGAAGGCTGCGTGCACACGAGCACATAGAAGGCTGCGTGCACACGAGCACAAAGAAGGCTGCGTGCACACGAGCACATAGAAGCCTGCGTGCACACGAGCACAAAGAAGGCTGCGTGCACACGAGCACATAGAAGCCTGCGTGCACACGAGCACAAAGAAGGCCGCGGGGTGTGCCACCACCTTGAGAAGTGAGCGCGTGGGGAGAAGACGAGGGTGAAGTCCCACACCTGGCGGGAGATATTGTCAAGGGCCCCCACAACTCTCTCCAGATCGCCATACTTCACTATGCTTGGGCTCCCCTCTCCCCTCATCCCCCACTCCCCACTCTCTTCCTTCTCCCTCCAGCCTGGACTCCACACTTGAAGGGTGCTGTGGCTACACCCTTGGGCCCTCCAGGCCTCGCCTTTGCACTGTCTGATCCTTGTCCTGGGCTTGTCCCAGCTTCAGCCCAGCTTCTGGCCCTCGCAGCCCTGGACAGTGGGGAGGGGGATACCCCTGAATGCCACGGCCTCACCTGGCCCTTCCCCTCCCCCCCAGTGTCCCAGTCAGGTCATCTCCTAGTCCACAGACACCAAACTCACAGGTCAGGAACTCCCTCCTCTCCCCACCTACCAGGGCACTGCCCGACACCTCACCCCTCTCCCCTCCACTGCCCAGCAGATGAGCTCTCCTGCTGTCTCCATTCTTCCGTGGAAACATCTGCAAACGCACCTTTCCCTGCATCTCCACCGACCCCATCCTCGTCGGGATCTCACCTGCCTTCGCCAGAGGCTCTGAGCTCAGACTCCATCTCTTTCTAGTTCCACCCCTCTGGGTCTATTCATGCCACAGCCACGGGGAGCTCCCTGAATAAGAGGGAGCCCACACCGTCCCTGTGAGCAGCATCATCCGGTTTAACCCTCTTTGCTTTTGGAATCAGAATCAGCCTCCTGAGCCTGCCACCCAAGGCATCAGGGCCTGGCCCTGCTTGCGCCCGGCCTTCCCCACTGGCATCCTTCAGTCCAGTCACACACCTGCCACTTGCTTGTCCCATTTGAACTCTTCCAACACATCCTTCAAAATGCTGGTTAAAAAATGCCTCTTCCAGGCCTCCCTGGTGGCGCAGCGGTTAAGCGCTGAGCTGCGGAGCTGTCGGCAATGCGAGTTTGACGCCCAGCCCAGCCGGGGAGAATCCCACATGGTGCGGCAGACCTCTGCTTCGCCCACTGCTCTCCTCAGCAGCGTATTTCTGATCTGCCTGTTCTGCTCCCCACTCTGTCTCTGGTGAAGCTTCTCGCCACCCCACACCTCTGGCCTGTACCCCAGCTTGTATGCATAAATAAATCTTTAAAAAAAAATGCCTCTTCCATGAAGCCTTCCTTGCTTTCCCCAGGAAATACCACCTCCCTCTGTGCAACCAGTACTCACCTTGCACGTGACTTTTGTGGTTGCATCTAGCAATGTCTTCTTGACTCTGGGAAGCCAGAAATGGGTCTTATTCCTCTTTGTATCCCCCACTTCTGGCACACAAAATTGGCACATAGGAGGCCCAATATATATCTGTTGAATGAAAGAGATAAAATTTAGACGTGCTAAGCGAGACAGATACAGAGTCCAATTGACTGACTGTGGAAAGATATGCACCTGCATGCAACCTCTCCCTCACCCCTGCCTCCTCCCCCAGAGAGATGAAAATCCAAAATTACATAAAAAATAAATCAGAAAGTGATTCCAGTCTTTACCAAAGGATCTCCTATAGTTTTCTTTAAACAGTCAGCTCCCTTGGTGCATTTGAAATAAGAGGATTTGCAAATGGGCACACACGGTGTGGGGCGGCAGAATGGATGAGGTTTCTCCCCAGCCACCTGGGAGCTCCCAGCCTGGAGGGGAGCACTCTGTGGAGGACACACTGTGGATAGAAAGGATCGGGGACATGTCATGGGTGATCCCCAGAGCTGAGCTAATCCAGGAAGGCTTCCCGGAGGGCCAAGATCTGAGTTGTCTTTGCAGTAGATGAAACGAAGGCAAAATAGGGACAAGAGTGGCTGACATCTCCCTACCAGGCTATGGAGCTTCCAGGAATGGGGCAGGTGCCAGAGAGTTGGGAGCACCGAGGAAGTTGAGACCCAGGCACCAGCCTCTCCTCTTTAGAGCTGTTGGCCCAGGACTCTGGAAGCCACTGGAGAAGACATGTTGGGTCTGGGCCTCTAGAAGCACAGGTGAGCCATAGCTCTGGCCCCATCTCTAAAGCCACAGGCCACTCACTGGCAGGAAAGTGCCCCGGACAGTCGGCTCTGGGTCCAGAGTCCAGCATCCTAATAGGCCATGAGCACAGCAACTTTGAAGCTAAGGGTGTCCAGGAAGCTGAGAGAGATGGTCACGGCTCAACCCTGAAAAAATTTCATATTTTCCCCGTGTAATTTCTTGTCTTAATTGTGCAATTAGCATGAGAAAACAAATTGTGTAATCAGAGCATGCAATCAGACAATGATTGCCATAATTAAGGGGGAGATTAGCAGGAATGAGTGGGCTTTGTGACTTGAGGGAAAGGAGCACCAGGAGCACCAGAGACCGCTGGACGCTGTGGCCTCGGGGCCCCTCGCCAACGCTGAAATGCAGCTGTCACTGAGCACTCGTCTGGGGTGCTGGGAGGGGGACGTGGGCACAGGTCCGCGAACACACAGGTGCCTGGAGTCGTCAGCAATACACAAGCCGGCCCGATCATGGGTACGCTGAGTTAGTTAGCACATTGTCACCTGCGTGAACTCCAGAAGATAAAAGCCAAGTGTCCGGCTAGCTGCCCAGACTGGCCTTGAGCAAGCCAGCTCCTCGGACCTCATCTGTTTCCTCCGCCTAATGGGAGTATAATCACCACCCAGTCTCCCTCCAGGCTGCTGTGAGGGCCCGAAGGGACACAGGTCCCCAGGAATGAGTGCAGTGTCCACTGAGAAAGACACTCAGTGTGTATTTACATAAAGTTAATAAATTAACTGTGAGCTCTGTCACCCCCAGCTGCCGGGGGAGATACCACTGCACCCAGAAATGTGTTCCACGTGTGATTCTCCGCAGCAGGGTGAGCTCTTGCTGCCTGCACAGGTAAGGCAGGGTCTCCTGGGTGGCCCTGGGCCCATGAAGACTAGCTCAGGGTAGGACAGGCAGCGCTTCAGGCTAAGTCCCGCACCCTGGGTGCCTCCACTGTGCCCAGCACACAGCAGGGCCGGGCAGGAAAGGAGGCCCTTGCTTGCCCTCATCCTCTCGTTGGTACCATCTCAGCAGCTGCACTAAGTGGGTCTGTGGCTGCTCCAGTGGGAGCCCCAAACCTCCCCTTCAGGCCCTAGGGAGCCGAGGCTGAGGCTGGTGACTGGGGCCACGGGCGGTCGGGCAGAGGCTGCAGTCCCAGCCCTGCCCTCACTGACCGGCGTGGCCTGGCCTCTCTCCAGGCCTCAGTTCTTGCTCCCACCAAACCAGGACCCATCTGAGCTGCTGTCCTGGGACCCTGCAGAAGTCAGACCCTGGCTGAGGGCATCTCAGAAGCCCCGCGCAGAGCTCAGCGGGCCTGACTCACCTTCTGGGGGACTTTGTGGAGCCGCAACTGGCTGTGACCACTAGATGTCACTGTGACCTCCCTCGCCAGCTCCAGAGGCAGCACCAAGAAGCAGGCCCAGGGTTTCCGCCCCTCTGGGCTCTGGGCACACCGGACAGGAACCTGGGTCCACAGCCTACACGGAGGCAAGCCCCTTTCTCCCACAAGTCACTCCTCCCCATCCACCCTTCTGGGTAATGCTCCTGGCAGCCATGCTGGACACCCTGAGCTGGGCACTGTGCCAGGCGCCGAGGCAGGATGAGAGGTAGCAGACACACCCCTGTGTAGGGGACACACACCTGAACCCATCGTGTTGGCAGGAGGCATAAACTTCACCACGGAGGGGGAAGAATTTTGACGCCAACAAGGGGCGGCCAGATCAGAGACTTCACCAGGGAGCAGCCTTCACCGGAAGGGTCTGAGGAAGAAGAGGAATCGCCCCAGCAAAGAAGGCAAGAAGGGCAACAGCTAAGGGTCCAGTCCACGGGAGTCAACATGCAAGTGTATGGAAACTGGTGGAGTTGGGGTGCAGTGTCGGAGGGGCGGGGGACAGGCGGGGGTGAGAGGAGGTGGCCGGTTCCCTGCACAGAAGTGTTCTGTGCTGGGGCCAAACCTCCGCGTTAAACACATTGTACTCTCAAGCTCTGGTTTACATAGGAACCCCAAAGGAGCAACTCAGAGCTATCTCTTGTTCACACACACACACACACACACACACACACACACTCAATGCAAGTCGGGACCTGCAGGGGGTTTTCTCCCCATTCTGCCACAGCCCTACGAGTGCATGGGAACACCAGGACCCTACGCAGCGATAAGAGTGAGTCGCTCCTCCCTCAGCCTTTCTCTGGTGGACCAGTGCAGGAGTCCCCCTACACTGCCCACCGGGTGGCTGGTCGCCCATCATCCTTAGGGGTGTTTCACATGGCATCCCTGTGTCCATCTGCAAGGGCTATGTGATTTCAGCAGAAAAAAAGAGTTGCTCAGCCCGTCGTCGTGGAGCTCATTGAAACATACAAAATGTACACTGAGCCCAACTAGGCAGCTTTATAAACTCTCATGGGCGAGGCTGCACAAGGTTCCTTGCAGAAGGAACCGCCGGCCAGTACTGGGAAGGAGGGGAGGCTCAGGTCCATCGGGCCTGGGGGTATCCACGGGTCATCCGTGCTTGTGGTGCCACAGACATTCCTCACACACATGTACTTGCACTAGACTGTGGAGAGTAGTCTCTGCAGACTTACCAGGAACAAGAGGAAGTGCTCAGACTGGACTTGAGCTTGGCAGGTAGGGCCTCAGAGAAGCAAGGGGAGGGGAGAGCAGTTTTCTTCAGTTCCAGAAAACGAGACAGGTGTAAGAAGCTCTGGGAAGAAAGCTCAGACAGACCTAGTTGTGAGCCGTTCAGCCATGTCCTCTGGAACAGGACAGAGGGGCTAACCATGAAAAGCCTTTCTCCACACCAGATCCTGAAAGTCCTCCAAGAGGCACCCCTTCAGATAGAGCCAGAAGCCTGTGAGGAATCTCTGGGGCCAAACTACCTTTGTCACTTGGGCCAGGGGAGTGGGAAGAGCTGAAGAGCCAGGTGGCTGACATGAGGCTGGTGTGCCAAGAGGAACAGGTCCTGGTTGCATTTGGACTGTGCTCTGTAACTCACTGTGTCTCCTCCAGTTTTTGAATACTAGATCCCCCTTACCCTCCTTATACAGGCTTCCTAAAAATCCTATAATCTTGTTTTGCTTGCAGCAATGAGCAAAAAGGATTTATTCACATCATGGCCAGATTAAGCGGAGAGACAAATTGGCTCCAGGTCAGGAGAAATGGTGGCAGCTATGGAGACTTGGCTGAGGACCAGAGAAGTCCTGGAGGGCCTGGCATTGGCAAGTACACCCCTGGCCATGACTTTGAAGAGTGCTTCCCTCCCTCTAGGGATGACTGTTCCTTTGAAGATTTGTGTCATCAACCAGAGTGACAGAAACTTTCTACCATGTAGCACAGATCATACATGAGGCATTAAAAGCAAGGACAGAGGGTCCTAGAGGCAGAGGGCTGGTGGGAATGGGTAAAGGGAGTCAAAATATACAAACTTCTGGGGCCTTACTGGTGGCGCAACGGGTTAAGTCTCAGCACTATGAAGCTATCCACAGCCACTGCAGCACGAGTTCGATCCCCAGCCAGGGAGCTTCCCACATGGCACAGCAGACCTCTCCTGCCTCGCCTGCTGCTCCCCTCAGCAGTGTACTTCAGTCAATCCGCCTGTTCTGCTCCCCACTCTGTCTCTGGTGAATCCTCTCACCACCCCACACCTCTGCCTACACCCCAGTTCTTGTATGTATAAATAAATAAATCTTTAAAAAAAAGATACAAACTTCCAGTTATAAAACAAATAAATCCTGGGGCTACACTGTTCAGCATGGACATTGAAATTAATAAAACTGTTCTTTGCAAGGTGCTAAGACTAAATCTTCCAAGTCCTCATTATAAGAAAAAATGTTCTAACTATGTATGATTATGAGCATTGGCTAGACTTTTGTGGTGATCATATTTTAATATATCCAGATATAAAATCATTATGTTCTATACCTGAAACTCATAATTTAAGACCCATCTTATAAAAGAAGCATTTGCAAAGTAAAAAAGGGAAGCCTCATGTTGACTATTAACCCATATGTATTATTATGACCTCATTGGAATACATCATCAATTCACTCATTTAGCATCAAATTTTTTTGCATTAAACTAAGGAATAGAGAGAATAAAGGACACAGGAGGTGCCAGTAGATCCCTGCCCTGAATATCTCCTATTCCTTTTGGTCTTGTAATTTCCATTGGGTCTGGATGGAGAAGACTTGGGCTACTCTAAAGATGCTACCACACTGATTCCACAAGCCCAGCGGGGCCCTAGTTGTTCCTGGCAGGACGTCAAAGCTGAGCCTTCAACAGAGAAATTTGTATCATCCTTTCAGTCTGGCCATTTGTCCAATGAGGCTAAGGCAACTTCTTAGATGAGATTCTTGCCTCTCATCAGGCCCCTTATCTCAATTAAGTAAAGGCAGGACCCTGCTATGAAGATGTTATGTAACCAGTCACATGATCTTTGTCCCAAAGGACATGGGACCAAAATGGAGGCAGTGAGGGAAGAGGCTATAAAGCTAGGAACAAACTGCATGAAGCAGGGTTTGGGAAAAATAAGCTACATGGGAGGTAGACTTCTGTCAGGAGAAGAGGGATAAATAATAGGTGAATAAGGCAGTTAGTGAACTTGGATTTGATTTGGACTTGGGTAACTGCAAGGAGGTCCAATTGGGATGAGATGTTAGACAAGAAAGTTTGCTCATGCTGAAGTAGTTGACTACCTGTTCTTCCAACTGGTAGTATTAGTCATGTACAGGAAGTCATTAGATGAAGCTAGGATGAAGACCTCCCTGGTGGCGCAAGGGGTTAAGTCTCAGCCTATGATGCTATTGGTAGCCACTGCAGTACGTGTTCATCCCCTGCCAGGGAGATTCCTACATGGCACAGCAGACCTCTCCTGTCTCACCCGTTGCTCCCCTCAGCAGTGTATTTCAGTCAATCTGCCTGTTCTGCTCTCTACTCTGTCTCTGATGAATCCTCTCACCTCCCACACTTCTGGCCTGCACCCCAGTTCTTGTATGTGTAAATAAATAAATCTTTTAAAAAAATGCTAGGATGAGTCAGTGAGACAGAAAATAGGGTAGTTGAAATCACACAAAAAGACCAGCAAAAAGAGAAAAGAATTAAGAAAAATTAAGAGAACTTATGAGATGCAGGGGACAGCATGAAGAGGAACAACAGTCATTTCATAGGAATTATAAAAGGACATGAGAGAGAGAAGGGACAAAAAGTACTTGAAGAAATAATAGTTGAGAATTTCTCCAACTTGGAGAAGGAAACAGACATCCAGAACCAGGAAGCTCAAAGCATTCCAAAAAGAATAAATCCAAACAGATGTACTCCAAAAAACATTATAATTTAAATGGCAAAATTAAAAATAGAGAGCCCTCAAAACAGAGAAAATGAGTTCTACCAAACCTTCAAAACCAGACTAACTCCTTTCTCAAACTTCTCCAAAAAGTTGAAGAAAAGGAAAAGCTTCAAAATACACTTTATGAGAACTACATTACCCTAATACCAAAAGAAGACAAGGAACACACACACACACAAACATACACACACACAACCACTATTCCTGATGAATATAGATGCAAAAATCCTCAACAAACTCTTATCAAATCAAATTTATATTAAAGAATCATACACTATGACCAAGCAGAATTTATTCCAGGGATGCAAGGATGGTTCAGCATACACATATCAATAAATGTACATGAGAAGGAGGCCAACTTGCACTACTATCATTCAACATAGTATTAAAAGTCCAAGCTACCTCAATTAGGCAAGAGAAAGGAATAAAAGGAATCCAAATTAGAAAAGAAGAAGTAAAACTATCACTATTTGTAGATGACATGATAATATACATAGAAAACCCTAAAGTCTCCACTGAAAAGTTATTCAAATCAGTACAGTAAAACCGCAGGCTACAAGATCAACACACAAAAGACTGTTGCATTCCTATATGCAAACAATGAACTAGATGTGAAAGAAATCAAGAAAATAATTCAAGCTATAATCCCATAAAGAAGAATTAAGTTCCTAACAATAAGTTTAACAAAAGAGGTGAAAGACCTGAGTAATGAAAACTAGACAACATTGTTAATGAAAAGATATTCCATGCTCATGGATTGGAAGAATTAGCATTGTTAAAATGGCCATCTTACCCAGAGCAATTTATAGACGTAATGCAATCCCTATCAAAATTCCAATAGGAACTGCGAAAGAGCAAACATTAAAATTTGTATGGAACCACATAAGATTCAGAATAGCCAAATAATTCTGAGAAAAAAGAACAATGGAGGTATTATACTCCCAGACTTCAAATCACCCTACAAAGCAATTGTAATCAAAATAGTATGGTACTAGAATAAATATAGACACACAGATCAATGGATTAGAATCAAAAACCCATAAATAAATTCACACTTACATGGAGAGTTAATTTATGACAAAGGATCCAAAAACATAAAATGGAAAAAGGAAAGTATTCAACAAATGGTGTTGGGAAACTGGATATCCACATCAAAAGAATGAAATTAGACCACTATCTCATACTGTACCCAAAAATTAATTCAAAATGAATCAAAGACTTGGATGTAAGATTTTAAACCATAAAATACATGGAAGAAAATATAAGCAAAACACCCAAGACATTGGCTTCAGGGATGTCCCTGGGGACACGAATACAATAGCAGGAGAAACAAAAGCAAAAATAAATAAATGCAACTACATCAAGTTAAAAAGCTTCTGCACAGCAAAAGAAACTACCCTTAAGACAAAAAAATCTACTGAATGGGAGAAAACTTTTGCAATCATGCATCTGACAAGGGGCTAGTACCCAAAATCTACAAAGAACTCATGCAACTGAACAAGAAAACATAACCCAATCAAAAAAAAAAAGAGCAGAAGAGTTTAATAGACACTATTTCAAAGAATACATACAGGGCTTCCCTGGTAGCGCAACAGGTTAAATCTCAGCACTATGAAGCTATCCACAGCCACTGCAGCCTGACTTGGATCCCCGGCCAGGGAGCTGACCCACATGGTGCAGCAGACCTCTCCTGCCTCGCCTGCTGCTCCCCTCAGCAGTGTACTTCAGTAGATCTGCCTGTTCTGCTCCCCACTCTGTCTCTGGTGAATCCTCTCACCACCCCACACCTCTGGCCTACACCCCAATTCTTGTATGCATAAATAAATAAATCTTAAAAAAAGAAGAAGACATACAGAGGGCCAACAGGCACATGAAAAAATGCTCAGTGTCTCTTATCATCAGGGAAATGCAGCTCAAAACCATGTGAGATGTCACCTCACACCTGTGATAATGGCCCATCTCAAAAAGACCAGATGCAAGTGTTGGTGAAGATAAAGGAACCCTCATACATCGTTGCTGGGAAAATAGTCCAGCCTCTATGGAAAACAGTATGGAGATTTTTCAAAACATTAAACATAGATCTACCATCTGATCCAGCAATTCCACCCAAAGAATTCAAAAAGACTAATTTCAAGAGACACATGCGATCCCATGTTCATTGCAGCACTATTTACAATAGCCAAGCTATGGAGACAACTTGAGCATCCAGAGACAGATGATTAGATAAAGAAGATGTGCTACATAGATACACAGTGGTATACCACTCCGCTATTATTTTTTTAAAAAAGGATAAAATCTTAACACTTTCACAACATGAATGGAACTGGAAGAGCCAAGTTAAAAAAGAAAGACAGGGCCTCCCTGGTGGCGCAGTGGTTAAGCGCTGCTCTGTGGAGCTGTCTGCAGCAGCGATCCGAGTTCGACGCCCGGCCAGGGAGAATCCCACATGGTGCGGCAGACCTCTCCTGCCTCAGCCGCTGCTCCCCTCAGCAGTGTATTTCTGATCTGCCTGTTCTGCTCCCCGCCCTGTCTCTGGTGAGCCCTCTGGCCGCCCCACACCTCTGGTCTGTACCCCAGCTTGTATGTATAAATAAATAAATCTTTAAAAAAAAAAAAAAAAAAGACAAATACCAGAGGACTTCACTCACATGTAGAATACAAAAAAACAAAGCAAAGAAATAGAAAAAAAACAAACCCTTGAAATCTGACTGCAGAATGGAAGCTACCAGAAGGGGCTGGTGGGGCAGTGGGAGCAAAGGGGGAAGGAGACGCAATGGACTAAGACAAAGGGTTACAGTGCTTTAGTGGTGAGGTGGTGTGAATCTATACCTTTAAATCAGAAACAGTATTGTAAATCAGTTACCCCAATAAACATAATTTTTTAAATTTAGAAATAATCAAAAAAAAAAAAAAGAAGAAGGGATGGAGCCAAAAGCAAAAGGGGAAACAATCCTAATCCAACCAGCAGTTGATTAGATGTTCCTAGGAGCCTCATGGACTGAACCAACCAATGGAAAAACCCCAGCCCAACAGGGGCTGCCTCCGCCTCCCTGGCAGATATCAGAACTCCTTCAACTGACTCATTCCTGGTCTTGAAACCCAGCTATCCTGGAGACTGAAACCCAGGCTGCTGGCCCTCCCGGGGTCACCAACACCAGCTCGAGAGCCCATGCGGGGCCTCCTCAGCTGCAGGAATATCACCTGGATGAAGTTAAGTCCACCTGCTGACAAATGCTCCTGGGACTCCTGGATAAGTCAGCCCACTGCTTCCACTAACGGGGACCTGAGTACGTGTTAAGTGTCCGGGAAGGGGCAGGCCCTGTGGTCGGGGGAGTATGGAAGAGCAGAACTAGATCCGAGGGTGGCGAGGACCAGCAGGAGTGGCCTATGGGCTTTTGGCTGCCAAGAGAACTAGGGATCACCCGCCGGCTGCCAGCCAGGCCCTCCCCGGCCTCTGTAACACAGCCCTGCCAACACTTTGACACACCTGCGTCTTCCTACCCCGCAGATTCAGCAGCCGCTGGCCTGAGGCGCTCTCTGCATTTGCAGCTGGACTGGGCAAAAGGGGCCCAAAAGAGGCTCCAGGAGCAGCAGGCAGGTGACCCATGGTGGGTGGGTGCTGTGGCCTGCCCCCAGCCCAGGCTCCGGCAACCTGGCGGGAGGGCAGCTGCCCATCAGAGGTCAGCATCTGCGGGGAGTGGCACATGTGCAGGACAGGCCTGGGCAGGGAGGCCCGGCGGAGGCGTGTGAGGTGGCATTGGTGCCCTGCCTGCCAGCTCCGAGCCGGATGGGAAGAGGCCGCCTCCAGCCAGGACACCTGCAGAGAAATGAGGCCCCTCCCATGTGGGTTCAGGTCTGAGTCCCTCTGGCCCTTGCCCCGGCCAAGGCAGAGGGGGCGACCACAAAGGTTCTTCGCCAGGTAGGAGCCAACGACCCCGAGCGGGTCTGGAGGGACTCCCAGGCGTTGCCGACCAGGCCCTTCTCCCCAGGCGGCTTCAGGGGTCCCAAAGTGGTCAGTTCGGACGCCAACGCCCCACCCTCACCTGATCCCTCCACACTCCCCACGAGGACATGGTCAGGATTCGGGGGGGAGGGAGGTGAAAATGGATCTGAGTACAGAGTGATTTAGGATAACATTTTAGGAAGAAATTTCTGATAAGGGTGGGGACGATGCTTCCTGCAATCGTCCAGCAATAAAGAAAGCCAACTGTTTAACTGACCCGGATGAGACAGAGTGAGCCGGAAGCAGGGGGACGGACAAGATGACCTTGACAAGATGACCTTGACAAGCCCTCATAGTGAACTCAGGCAGGGGTCCCTGGACAGACCCCCGCCCTCTTGTCCACCACACCTGTGACTAATGCAATGGGGGTGTAAGAGGGGGGTCCTCAGGAAAGAGGAGTGTCCCAGGACCCCACCCCCACCTCAAGCCAGAGAGATCCAAGACACCTAGGACTACGAGTCCCAGAATGCCATCATCTCCGAGGGAAGGATGCTGAGGACTGAGAGTGGAGTTAAGAAAGGGTTTTGGGATTTAAAAACCAGACCTGTGAGCTTGGAGGGGGCGACTGCTCGTGGTTGTGGATCGCCAGGTTTTGAGTGGGCCATTAAGATTCCAGCTCAGCGGAACTGGTAGGACGCATTCACCAATTTATTCTTTATCTTTTTCCTTTCCCTTTTTGTAAATGAACCCTTTTATTAATTTTATTGTGTGTGTCTGCAGTTGAGTCTTTTAAGTCCCTTTTAAACGCACGGGTGAGAACCCATAGACAGGCACCCCATTTATATCAGGGCTGCCCTGTAACAGGGGGAAGCTCATTAAAATGGAGTCAGCACATTTTGCTCAACAGAAGAGGGGCCCAGGTAGGCTCCATCACATCTCGAGGGGTGCTGTGCTGCAGCCTGGGGAACCCTGCATCGTGGAACAGATTGTCAGAGGGAAGGGGAACTAAAAGAGCGAGCCCTGCCACGCGTGAAGACAGAGGTCCAGGTGGGTGACTTGCTCATTCAGCCCAGTCCAGAGGGGTTTCCACACCCATGCACCCCTGGGAGATGCCTTTCAGGAAAGGTGCTGGCGCCGAGCCCAGGAAGAGAGGCAGAGACAGAGGCAGGACAGCGTGGGGAGCCCAGTGTGGGAAGTGGTCCCCAAGTCCCCAGCCAAGTTTCTGGGCCCCAGATGAAGAGTGAATCACTGGATCCCCCTGGAGGGGGCTCGTCAGTCACCCTGTAAAAGTTTATTTTTATACATGTCTGATCTATTTCACATCCGCTCAGATATTTTGACATATATTCAGGAAATGTAACTCTCCCCCATATGGCAGTGTTTGGTTGGCCAGACCTGGGGAAACTCAATAGGGGCACAGGGGAGCAGAGGGGAGTGGCAGTGTCAGGGAAGAATGCCAGAGGCCTGGGGCCACCATGGGCACCCCAGGACAGCAGGCTGGGGGCAGGGGTCGCGGTAAGGGCAGCACAGAAGCCCCCCTGCCTGGGCACAGAGCCCCAGAGTCCACACCCAGAGGGCCAGGACTCCCCAGGGGGGATGGCCTGAGGGTGAAGTCTGGAAGGTGGCAAAGAAGAGCCCATGGTCAGGGCCGGATTCTGCGAAGCCGAGGCCCAGCCAGCTGGGACACCGGCACGAGCAGGCCTTCCCTCCACACCCCAAGCTGGCTCCGGAACCAGAAGACCACAGCTCAGCGAACAAAGGGACAGGAAGGCTCCGGGCTGTGCATCACCCAGCTGACTCCCTCCCCCAAGCTAACAAATTTCTGTAGGCCTCAATTTCCTCCTATACAAATTGGTGCCGATGCTACGCAGCTGGGCGGCAGGCGGATTAATGGAGAATACCTCACACGTACCACTCATACTGCTCCTCAGAGGGTCTGGCAGCCGGAGACGAGCCGGGCAGGTGAGCTCTCTTCCTCCTGAACCGCACAGCGGGAGGGTCTGTGTCTCTGCGCAAGGCTGAGCCCGCATGGGCCACCTATGCGCCTCACCTGGCAGCACCTGTCAGGAGAGCCGCGGGTGTTGGTTCTGCCATCCATTCTGGTCAAAAGGCACCGAGCTCATATGTTCAACAGAGAGCCTGTCACCCTGGGTCCTTCACCAAGCCCTGTGGGGGCGTAGGCGTGCGCTGGGGAAGAACAGGCAGGGGCCGCGCCCCCCCCCCCCC